>CM069441.1:113955489-114140554 GCA_035610835.1 Ophiura sarsii | reverse complement strand
TACACATTTAGTGACCTTGTGCTATATATAGTCTCAGTGATGAAACACTTTTGTATTGTTGTTGTTTTAAGTTTTTTTGGTAATTGTCCAAAAAACAGTGCTTCAAATTGGTCATTCACCTTTACAAAAAGGGTGTCCCAAAAGTTTCTGGACAGTCTTTTCAAACTTCTTTTACATCCTTTTAAACAATTGAAACAAATATAAAAAACAATTTGGACTGAAAACACTTTAAAAGGCTCTGCATATAAATAAACTGCTCACAAAAAGTTTGAATATTTTTTCAAGCACAAGATTTTCAAATATCGTGGGATATCTTCATTAAAACCCTAACCCTACTACGTCTCACAGCACCACACACCACAGTTACTGTGAGGTGTAGTACTCAGAGCATAGTGAAGGGTTCTGTATGGTGTCGTACTGTACACAATCATATACTAACTACCCAATGTGGTTGTGATGTGTGGTGTAGGAGCCTTGACTTTTGTCTGACTTTAGTTGGCTTAGTAGTCAATGTCAAATAATTTATAAGGACAAGTAACTAATAGTGCCTGTACCAAGTTTAAGTGTTATATATCCATGTAAAGCTGATGTGTTCATCTTTACAATGATATCCAATTTGAAGCAATCCCTTGTTCCAGTGCTCAGCACATGCTTGAGAAAATGGGGAGGTCGTAATCTGAAAGTGCCAAAATCAACACTATTTTGTGCTTAATAATTAATAGATTATCACACTAGTGGTCAATGTAACACTTCATCGAAGAGACAACAAAGATGTTCTTTTGAGCACGAAATAGTGTTGATTTTGGCATATTCAGATTGTGACCCCCCCCCCCCACCCCCCCCATGTTCTCAAGCAAGTAGCTGAGCACTGGAGCAAGGGATTGCTTCAAATTTGGGGTGTTTCCATAAATAAGGGGTGCCAATGTGTGACATACACAAATTAGGGTCTAAATATTCAAAATGTGTCTATATTAACTGAATAACCACTTTCATAATATGTTCCATTATTCTATTTCATGAAAATGGATCAGAACAGGTCATTGAAGCGTACAGAGATACATTTTCAACATCAGTATTTCTTTGAAATACTTGTCTCCCCGTGTAACTGAGACACCAAAATGTTCAATTATGCCTGGCAACTGCAGAAACTGTCTGATCACTTTTATTTTGTTTTTTCTAAGGCATTTACCATTGCTTTACTCTATAAACATCATTAATAGTGAAAAGATGAGATTACCTATTTTTGGGGTGGTGGAATTGATATTTCATGCGTCCCCGTGTAACGGAGACACCAAACCTTAACCCTTTGAACCCGAAAGGCCGATAAATCGGCCTTATTTAGAACGCACGTATACCCGAAAGGCCGATTTATCGGCCTTTGATCAGGTGACACATTGATCACATGATTTTGAGTGGTCATATGACTTTCAAGTCATGTGATGTTTCCTCGATGTTAGATGCTTTGTTTCTGCATGTTTATGTTCGTGTTTTGATGTCATTTGCTGATGAAAACTGTCAAAAATAGCACGAAATGAGATGAATACGCATGCGCAGATAATTCTCAGGTAGACAGTAATGCATTGTAGTACGGTTATGAATAGTCATTTTGGCGATAAAAAACAGAATAAAGCTGACAAAAAGCAGATGTTTTATTACGAATATCATATTAGTACGATGATAGAGGGCAGTATATCACATATAACGATCAATCAGAGGGTGTACGATAGGAAATCACTACACATAGATTTATCCATTTTTCGCGAATATAACTCAGGGTGGCGCGACCCTCCCCCGCTAATAACTCAGGGTTCAAAGGGTTAATTTCCTTGTAACTCTAATTATATTGATAAGTGGAAACTTTTGTTCCATGTATGCTAGGAGCCTATACCAAGAGACAGTTTATACACAATTTATTCATAAAGTGTGCTGGCACATAACTACGATGTTACCCTAAAGTTCTCACAGCGTAACATTTTTGGAGACACCTAACATAATATTCAAACTTAAAAACAGCTACATTTTCTATGTTTGTTGCAATTTCAGTTTAAAGGTAGATGTTCCGATTTTCAACTTGAAGTTTTCTATTCGACATGAAAGGTCATCCTCAAAAAAGTTGTATTCCAAAGTTTGAGTTGCATAACTCTAATGGTTCTTATTTTAGACGCACAAGATGCCGTGAAATGTGCCCATTGAGTTGTACACAAACTATATTGGTGGTTACCACTTTTCGCGGTAATTCGATGTTATTTCACCGATTTCTTCGTAATCATACTGATTTGGACCGTCAAATTTCAGTATGTTAATCAGAAAAATATGATCTTTCATGATATGAAAATCTTCATATGTTTGAGAAAAATCTGTGTTATGAAAATGTGATCGGGTCATCTACTTTTGTACCTTTAACTCTTCTATTTTACTTTAACCTATCAGAGAGGCTTGTAAAATTAACAAAAGGGAAATAAGATGGAGATTATTGTCACTGTTAAATTTAAAGAAAACTGCCTTCACCGTGTAACGGGTTTTTGAGACACCAAATGTTACACGGTGACGGTAAAATTGCCATGTATTCAATTATTACTTCTCAGTAATTTGCTTATGAAAAATGTGTTTAACACTTCAAAACTAGTTTGATATTGATCATTTAGCCTACAGATAAATAACACAATTACTCTAAACAAAATCACCATATTGTTAATATTTTGACCCTGTCTTAAATGTCACACTTTTTTGCCAAAATTGTAGGATATTTTGCAGAATTTTCTCCCAAATAAGAAAAAATGTTGATATAATATGTATGTTGTGGTGTTATACCAACTTTATGGACTTAATCAGATTTTAAAATGAAAATTTACCACGTACATTCGTATAACAGGATATTGAACCATTTGAATATAGACAATGCAAATATCCCACTGGTACCTGTATTTATGGAAACACCCATTTGGTATCATTGTAAAGATGAACATATCAGCATTACATGGATATTATAGGCCTATATATAACACTTAATGAACATATCCCACGATATTTGAAAATCTTGTGCTTGAAAAAATATTCCGAACTTTTTTGATCAGTTTATAATATACAACAAATAACAAAACCCAGAAAGTTAAATTTGAGAATTGGTGACATTTGTTACATACTTCGTAGTATAATTTTCCATGGTGTAATTACCACACCCACTTAAACTAAACCTGGGTGGAGTTGTTACATTTTAATTACAGTCTTAACATTGTATTATTTGCTGTATTGTTGTCAACAGTACACCCACTCAAATCTGGGTGGAGACTGGAGATGTTATGCTTTAATTATAAATTGTATAATTTGCTGTATTGTTCAAACTTAAATAGTGTGACAATGGGAATAACTCTGGAAAGAGAAAACTTGAAACCAATTAAAATAGTATAATGCCAAAGTGAAGCATAGCTACCATGCAAAACATGTGATTTTTAATTTCTTTTATAGTACAGGTTGTCCTAGAAAAAACCTTATCCTAAAACAAAAGGTTATTTTAACCAAGCTGTGTACCAATACTGTACTAAGTACTAATGTGTGTGCCAAGGCGTAAGGGCCATGCTTTCCTCTGGTCTCGCATCACTGAACTCTGTTGTGTTGATAATAACATGTTTAAAACCCACCAGTGACAGTTCATCCATTCCAAGTTATCTTGCCTGAACGAACCTTAAAGGTCAATCAAAATGGTGATTCAAGTATGCTTTACTCGATGGAGCATTTTTAGAAAAATATAATATAAAAATAATTACTCTTAAATATTGTCCAGGGAAAAAGATATATATATACATAAAAACCAATCATAATTGCCAGTGTTGTTTTGTTTAGTGTGGAATGAACTACAGTCATCAAAAAAGTAACTATACAGGTAATAAATGGGCTTCTAACTCTAAAATATATATATCCTACCTAAAAAAATTATAAAGATGTTGGGAAATTCATCTTCTTTAATATGAGATATTGCATGCTAGGATTTGGTGATTATTGAGGAAATGACACTCCCAAATGTAAGGTGAAGTCCGATTTTCATTTTCACATTTTTATTTTCCTTATCCTTACCTTATCGATTACCGGTCATGTGCAGGTTGGACAGTCGGCCGTATTGTTCCGATGGATCAATACGCCACACACATGCTACCTGTTATACTCTCCCCCGTGTTGAAATGTAAAATGTGAAAATGAAATTGTGACTTTACCTTACATTTTGGATTGTCACTTCTTCAATATTCAACCGATCCTAGCGTGCAATATCTCATATTAAAGATAAATTTCTCAACAACTTTATGATTTAATATTTTTAGGTAAGATATATATTTTTAGAGTTAAAAGTCCATTTATTATCTGTATAGTTACTTTTTTTATGACTGTATATGCGGATGATGCGTTATACACAATGCAACAGGTGTAACTCCCAACTCGGTCTCCGTCTGTGACTCAGTCGATAGGTCTGAACAAACAAAAGTTATCAGTGAATGCTTATAGATGCCATCAACCTATTGAGGTTCCGTGTGCGAGTCTGAACACCTGTGACATATATAATAGGCCTACAGGGTAGTAACCGGCCATCGTCAGTAAGTTACACATTGTACAAGCTTAGAAACTCTTTATTTTGTTTCCTGGGCAATATTAAAGGGTATTTTTATTTTTTATTTTTTTACACTATCCTACATTGAATAAAACATACATGAATCACCATTTAGGTTGACCTAAGTTAATGTTCAAACAAATGAAATGCAATGATGTAATTTTGAAGCTGTTCTGCTGATCATTACAATTTGATCTGAATTATGTATTATGATGGTAAAGTGCTCAACAAAAGAAAGTCACACACTTGTTTTAAATGTCCTACACATTGGAGAGTGACTTCCACTTATGTTTTGAACAAACAGGCAAGATACACATTTGGATGAATCTTTTAGGCACAATTTGGTAATAAACTTGCCACAAAACAACAATGATAAGCCATGATTAGCCTTATTTAAAGAAAATCTGTGACGTTTCCAAATTCGCATTTTCAACACACTACGCGGAAAGAAAATGCTGTGTATGCCTTGCATGGCCTGGATGATCGCTGGGGATATTGATCACACATGCTACAATACCCATGCATGACACTTTGAATTTGAATTAGCCCCTGCAGGGGAAATGTGCAGTGATAAATATACAGGACAAATACGGGATATATGCTTTGGTAACCATCGGTCTTTTCTCCACATAGTGTATTGAATATTGTGAGTCTTGAATTTCTTTTTCACCTGCTGTTAGAACTGTTCCCCCACCATCATTCTATTCATTTCTCTATTCCATCCAGTATCAGGGACGGTTAATAAAAATTCCATTAAAATGGAAAGTTGGCGGTCAAAAGGAAATTGCGATATAAGGCAAATAGAAAGAGCAAAAATAGCAACATTTGTAAATACGGCTTTAAATGTATCCATTCATATTGAGTTGGGTGGGGGTAGATTTTTTTTTTTTTTACTCATCAGGGGGTGAATTTTTTTTTGTTGGCCTGCATAGAGGGTGAATTTTTTTTTCTTCGAAAACTTCCTACCCCCGCCCCCCTGAAAATCTAATGGTGCGTCCCTAAAGCCCCAACTAAAAAATCCTCGGTTTCCCATGGAAATGGAGTGATCACCAGAACATGATGTGTACAGAGTAATTTGTAGTGACAGTTCACCATATCATTATGTAATACAGTGCTACCCAACAAGGACACATACGGTAGGTTTATTCTAAAGCAAGCACTATTTTTTCGCGGCATTTAATGTTCGTGATGCAGAAGAACCCACATTTTTCATCATGAAATGTTTACAAATGTACACCTTTCTAATAATGTCTAATAAGTATGACTTATAGCACGAAGTGCTATAAGGAATTAATAGCACTCATCGACAGTGACTATTTTAGTGATGATTTATGTGGCAGAGTTCTACCCTACACATCAGATACACACCACTTGCACAGTAGGACACCTCTCACTCACCCAGACGCCCAGACTTAGACAATCATTTACTAAACACACACACACACACCCCAAGTTGGGTAATATGGCAGAAGTCTGTTTACAATGCCATGCACAGTAGGACACCTCAATCAACTAATCTGACAGTACTAGAATTAGTGCTGATTTATGTGGCATAACTCTGTTTTACAATTCTATGCACAGTAGGACACCCCAATATATAATGCACACCACTTTCACAGTAGGACACCTCTTACAGTTGGACTGTTTTTGCTGTTTCATCCATGCATGGCTTTTGCTGAGCTGTTGTGTTTACATTGGCTAAAAACCTACCACTCATGTTGATTAAATTCACATGTGAATCACAATTGATCACACATAATACTTTTATTTTACACTCATCTTTATTTAATGTATTATAAAATCAAGACAATAAAATCAAGACAATTACTTTTCTGTTAATACATATAATTTGGGTTGTGACTCGCAACACTTTCCTCATTTTAAAATGATATAATTTGACAAAAATATTTAGATGATAATGATGGTATAATTCTATAAAGCAAGATAATAATGATGGTATAAAATTAATGCTATAAATCAAGACAATTACGTTTCTTTTTATACATTATTTTGGTTGTGACACGCAACGCTTTCCTCATTTTAAAACTATATGATTTGACAGAAATATTTAGATGATAATGATGGTATAATTCTATAAATCAAGACAATTACTTTTCTTTATATACATTATAGAAGTTTTAAGTTTGGATTCAAGCAACACTGATAAAGATAATATCATCATCTACACACCACTTTCACAGTAGGACACCTCTCACTCAGCAGGACTTATAAACAATCATCCCAGACCATGAAAGTAACAGACCCCAGACTTAGACAATCATCTACTAAACACACACACACCAAGTTGGCTAATAATTGCAGCGCTGTAATTAATCAGGTTATTTACGATGTAAAATTATCAGCAGTCTGTCAAATTATCATTGAATCATCAAGGCTAAACAAATATAGCTTTGACTCCATCACAGACTGCAGGACTGTTAAAATAAACTGCATAGGTACATGTAATTTACAAAGACTGCAAAATAATTTAGACAATTTTCCATATACTAAAAACAAAATGGCAGCCTCCATGTATATGTAGAAAGACCTAAATGTCCAAGAATATGCAATCTGATGCTATAAGGTTGGCGGTTGCCCCGCCAACCAAAAAGACTATTTCTTATCCCACTTCTGTCCAATGTACACCCCTCCCTAGCTACACTCTTATATATATACTCACCTTGGTTTCAAAAAGTTCTTCATACGCTTGGATAAGATTTTCCTTCTTTGCAGTCTTTGTCACATTCTTTAGTTGACCCTGAAGTTTGTGTGCTTTCAAAAACTAAAAAGAGAACAGAATATGTTTTAATGAGACTTCTGAACAGTTTTTCACTATTAATTTATAACAAGAAGGAGGGGCTACAAGTACACTATCGACCAAAAGTCCATACGCAGTGATCATATCATAGAAAATCCATAATCTATTCATGAACAAACTATTGATGAGCGATTCCATGAAAATGTGACAGAACAAAAAAACCTGAAATTGCTCCAAAATATTTATTTTTACCTTCATGTTGTTCAAAGCCCATGCAAAGGTTCAGGAAAAAATTGTTGCAACATTTGGCTATTGTTTACTATGAAAACAAAATCTACTTTTCTTACTTTCAAAATGGTAACACGTATACAAATATTCCCAAATTGATTTGGTTTCTATTGATGCCACTTATAATTTTAATCCTACTACACAGTTCAACAAATATAAGTTCCCCTTTAGATTATGCCTGATATTTTTAAAATGAGGTTCTCCATCGAAATGATTTTTGGCACACTTAATGTACGTGTTCACAGCAACACTAGAACCGGGCTATAGCTACGCAGGCAGGTGTTGTAATGCTTGAATGAGCACACATTGAATGGAGGAATACCTCAATTCAAAAGTTGCTAAATGATGTATTGAAGGAGGATGTATTCAAGCAGCTTGTTTTTGCTTCACCATCCTCATTTTTCACCTTTTGAAATGAGGTATTCCTCCAGTCAATGTGTGCTCGTTCAAGCAGTACATCACCTGTGCGGTGCGGGTACCCGCCCGAAACATATTTCCGGTACCCGGGTACACAATTACCCGAAATTCCCACCCTTAATAATTGTACATTGGGGGGGGGGGGGGGGGGGGGGGGCGGCAGCCAAGCACTGTCCGAACAGGGGTCAGACCCCCACCCTTTTTATTTTTACCCCACCCTTTTTTACAAATCCACCCTTTTTATTTGGGAATATTCTTACTCCCCCCCCCCACCCCTTTATATAGCTAAATGTGAAGCATGTGATGTGGTGTTCGAAAAAAGGAAACTATGACACCTAACACTTTGAGGAAAAACTTCAGGATCGTAATGCCCCGGCATCTTATCATTATTGGTATTTTTTTTTATTCAGAAGCATCTCGTGGCCCGCAGGCCAAATTACATGCTAATATACAATATTAAAATTACGATATAAAAATGCACATTAACAACATCAAAATATTGCACTTGTAGGATTGAATCACAATTTACAAATAAAGATATTAAAGATAAAATGTACACAAATCAAGAAACAACAAAATGTCACACATCATGGAACTTTACTGCACGACCAGTCGTGAGAGATAATGGCTAATCTAGGGACAGGGAAAATGCTCAAAAGCGCAAAAGCACCAAAAAAGCACCTTTTGCTCAAAATAACACTTTTTGCTTAAAAAAGCACCTTTTGCCCAAAATAGCATTTTTTGCTCAAAAAAGCACTTTTTCATCACACAGCAATTTTTTTAAAAGTTGTCTAAATATTTAACAAATAATGTCCATTTACCTAAAAATCAACAAGTTACATAACTGTGGAAGTGTTTATTCTACACTTAGTTTAGTTTGAATGTAGTTCTGAATGAAAAATGATGGTTTTGAAAACGAAAAAAGAAATACGTCAACATGGAAACATGCAATATAATCGCTTTTGGATTTATTTTTAACAACGCATGGCATAATTTTGGTGAAAAAAAGCACCTTTTACTAAAAAAAGCACCTTTTACCTAAAAAAGCACCTTTTGCTCCAAAAAGCACTTTTTTCTAAACCAACAAGCAGCACTTTAGTGCTTTTAAAAAGCGCAAAATCCCTGTCCCTAGGGTAATCATTTAAAATATTGACAAAATAAGGAACAGGACTATTTTGGAATCGCTGAGTCCTACAATGAAATTGGGTCAAGTTGCCACTATTACGAAGTGATCTGTCATGACACTCCAGTCTGTTAGGAGGGAGGAGAGATTTTGTCCTCTCATTTTTAGGAAGCCCTTCAGCAAATCTTCGACAATGCTTCTCCCTTCTTCCAGACAAGGTGTCAAAATGGCAATTACCCAAGGCTTCATCATAAGACTCATACTGATTCCCAAGTATGGTTCTACAAGCCCTTTTTTGGATGGATTCTAAGTCCTTTGATTGTTTGACAGAAATAGTTGAGTGCCAAACTACATCAGCGTATTCAAGAATCGGGCTTACATAAGCCACCGTATACTACGCAGAGCTCCTTGCTGCTAAAACCAAAACGTTTGAGGGTCCGCAGCATGAACAACCTTTTATTGGCTTTCTTAAGCATATTGTCAACCTGTGTGTTCCACTTAAGGTCGTTTTGGAGAACCAGGCCTAAAACCTTGGGTTCAGCAACGCGGGGGAGTGGATCGGTACCGATTCTTAAATCACCAGGGGTAGAAATTCGGCGCGAATCCGCGAATTGATTCGCGCAGGAACAAAGCAGCGGGAATCAAATACGATTTGATTTATTCCCTTAAAATAAGCTACCGGGTTCCAAATTGTCACATCACCAGGCTGCTGTTAGTGAGATTCAGAAGAACGCATGTGACCTGTTTTCTGAAGATTTCTGATCTCAATTTTAATTACCAAACTATACAATGTTCTAACATATTTGACATTTAAAACCACCCAATACGACAAATTATGTACAATTAAGGGTCCTGGGTATGCAGTTTTCATTTACGTAAATACTCAGTCCTAGCAGGTGTCCAAATATGGCCACCAATTTGGGAGCCATATTTGCCCACCAAGACAAAATGCGTAATAAATTCACTATTGTTCGTGTTTGAAACCAGAAATAATTGTTCCAATTGAGTAAAAATCTGCTGAGGAATGGTTTAAGTTTGAGTTCCTGTTTGAATTTTAAAGCAAATTCTGATACTTGTTGAAGAGATGAAGAACATTTTGTGATTTTGGGTTTGAGACTGAGAGGCTTGATATCTCCCAGCACTATATCTGGGTGGATCCACTAGCCTAAAGGGTTGCACACAACTATTACTAGGCATAGCACACATAACATTCAAATGATTGAGACATACAAAATTGGATTCAAATGAAAGATTGCAATGAAAGATTTATTTTCCAAAAAGAATTATGACAATCGGTCAATGCATTCTTGTGGTACGGTGTTTTGAGATACTCCGAAAATGGCCGAAACCTGCCAAAAACAGTAACAATGCCCACAAATATAATTTATCAGGATTTAGATAGCTCAATTTGTTAATAATGTAACATTCAAAACACCATTTACACATATTTCTTTAACAATTGAATATCTATATACCATGTTAAATTAAAAAATATGGTAAAATTATATTGCATTAACCCTAACCAGTAAAGCTAGTTTTTTTGTGCGTATCGGGGGGAGGGGGGAAAAAGTGCTATTTTTTTGACCCGAAAAATCACCCAGCACCCCCCGGGATTCGATCGCGGGACCATTCGCACCCAAGTCTGTCCCTCTACCAACTGAGCTAACTCCCTAGCGGCTATGCGGCCACAAACTCCGTGGCCACATATGCCTGCGGTAGGTGACGTCATCGCGGCAATGCAGCAGCACGTGCCTGGAGATAGTTTCTGGCAGTGAGATTTAGTGAGATTCAGTGCGGTAAGGGTTAATGCACATCAAAAATTGACATCTATTAACCCTAACCAGTAAAGCTAGTTTTTTTGTGCGTATCGGGGGGAGGGGGGAAAAAGTGCTATTTTTTTGACCCGAAAAATCACCCAGCACCCCCCGGGATTCGATCGCGGGACCATTCGCACCCAAGTCTGTCCCTCTACCAACTGAGCTAACTCCCTAGCGGCTATGCGGCCACAAACTCCGTGGCCACATATGCCTGCGGTAGGTGACGTCATCGCGGCAATGCAGCAGCACGTGCCTGGAGATAGTTTCTGGCAGTGAGATTTAGTGAGATTCAGTGCGGTAAGGGTTAAGCTAAAATAACCTAGTGAAATTGGTCATTTTGACCAGTTTTACTGACTGCAATCAAAAAAGTGACTAAGTCCAGCTAATTAATATGCGTAAATGTTATAAATCCAGATGTGAATGGTGTATTGCAATCAAACTTGGTATGATGGCTAACTGTACGATACCCAATCTTTTAAACTATAAGTATAATTTAATTTCATAAGCTCATTAAATATGCAAATTAGCTAATTATCTATTCAAGTCATTGATATGCAAATGAGCAATGTCCGACAAATTTTTTCCCATCATAAGAGTGATCGGTAATAGATATATAACATGTATACCCAATTTGATTGACAAATATTGATGGATTTAGAAATTAAACAAGCTTTTCCATTTCTTAAATACCCATATTTAAATTCTCAGTCTTTTCCTCACACGAGGCACTCAAAGGATGCAAAAACTGAGCATATCACTAAATTGATTGAAGTGTTTAGTACAACATCTCAGGTTAGGTTTATTTAAATCGGCCCAATATATTCAAGTTCAGAGCCAATTTCAAAAATTGGTAAAAACAGTCATAACTAAAAAACCTGATGATAAGTATTTATACCTGGATCAAAGTTATATAGTCCAAGGTCATGACTACCATATATGGCAAGCTCACTGCCCTACATGGAGTGCCTACTGTGAGGATAATTAATTTTATATAGGGATGTTTTTCAAAGTGGAGCTGCATACATTATATGAAAAGATTGTTTTGCATAAGGTCTTACAGACCCCTCCTACATGTTACTCATTTTGCATGATTAATTAATCCAAATATTGTATGGCTGTCTTCATGACTTGGATAAGTGCATCCATGCACGCCAATTGAGGCAACAATACAAAACCACATTCCACATCATGAATAGCCATCCATTCAATAATGCAAAATGAGTAACAGGTAGAAGTGGATGTAGGCCTTTATGCAACACAGCTCTTCATATGTTGTTGTTCACTGGTGTAATGCTCCCAGTGGCAGACTCTGTGTGTGTGGATTGTGCTATGCCTACTATTACGCCCTATAGTGTGTTTCTATGGGAAATGTGCCTTAGGTAAACGGCGATATCTTGAGTTACCTTGCAACTACGTTTATAAAATTTTGGAATAGTAATTAACACACATAGATCTAACTTGGGTCAAAAATTCAGGTCGGGTTGCCCTTTCAGATTTTTCAATATTTCCCTCTTTATACAGTGTAGTCATTTTGAACAAGAAATCACACCTTGTAGCGCATTGTGTTCAATGTGTATCTTTCTATCCTTGTTGGGGAGGGGGTTAGTGGTGGGGAGGGGTTGTGGTGGAGGGCGTTTGTGGTGGCGAATGGGAATGGGATGGCCCTGGGGAGAGGGTTTGTGATGTGGAAGGGGGGGGATGGTGGCGTGGATGCACGGGGTGGGAAGGGTTGGCCTAGGGGTGGAGTGGGTAGGGTGTTTGTGGTGGGGGAGGGGTTTGTGGTGCGGTTGGGAAGGGGAGGGGGTTGGATGCATGGGGTGGGGGAGGGTAGGCCGTGGGGTGGGGTGGGTAGGGTGTTTGTGGTGGGAGAGGGGTTGGGGAGGGGTTTGTGGTGGGGATGGGAAAGGGAGGGGGTTTGTGGTGGAGAGGGGAGGGGGTTTGTGGTGGGGATGGGAAGGGGGATTTTATGGTGGGGATGGGAAGGGGAGGGGGTTTGTGGAAATTGTGGTGGGGATGGGAAGGGGAGGGAGTTTGTGGTGGGGATTGTGGTGGCATGGGTGGAGGGTGGGGTGGGGATTTGTGGTGGGGAGGTGAGGTTGTAGGGGTGATTTAGATGTGGAGGGCATTGTGGGAAGGTGGAGTAGGTTTGTGGTTGGGGTTGAAGGGGGTTTGTGCATGTGGGATGGGGGTGGGAGGGGTTTGTGGTGGGGGTGGAGGGGATTGGTGTATGTACACTAATAAGTACATAATATTCCCTGTTTGTTAATGTAATAGTGCACTTTCAATGAAAGCTTGAAAATGAAATTTCAAAAATAGTTTTTGCCAAAAATGACTGAAATTGCATCTTTTTTCTAGTAAAACGGTTACGTAACCATGAATTGTTTTGAAGCGACGCAAAATATTTTGGTATCAAGTTCAGCTATCGATATATGAAGGATAGAAGATGCCATTTTGTGTGTGGAAGTGCTACTTTTGGATTAACTGTAAATACTGGCAAAATGTCCACTTGCCACAAAATGACTGAAATTTCATCATTTTTCTGGCCAAACGCAATCAAGAATTTTTTTGAAGCGACACGAAATATTTAGGTATTGAGTTAAACAATTGATATGAAGGGTAGAATATGCCATTTTTTGCGTGGAAGCGCTACTTTTGGATTAACTGTAAATACTGGCAAATATGCCCACTTAGCGGTCATATTTGCCTGCACTGGCAAATTTGCAAGGGCTGGACAATTCGGACACCTGCTAGGAATGTACTGGACAGGAAATTAATGCGCTGTGCAAACGGAAGAACTCTATTTGATATGAACTCCGCAACGACCCCTATTTCTTTGGCTGATTCCCGGTATCCAGGATCCCCTTTGGATGAGTTGTGTGGAGCCCATTGATGCAGGGAACAAGCATAATCGACGGCCGCAGCATTGAAGAAAGGTAATCATGGAACAATTTATTCGTTAAAAAACCTCTAGAATCTCCAGAATTCGTGAGCGTAGAATAACATCGATGGTATCAAAAGAATCCGTAAGTATAGTTCTATAGATGAGGTGACCGTTGTTTACATCAGTAGTGTTTACAAATTGATTAGCACCTGGTCTAAAGACATGCTAGAGGTACTAGTCCATGACTACTGCATACATCATACTATTTGAAAGCAAAACACACATCACTGATAGCGCCAATTTTAAAAGCACATGCCCTTATGGCGCGTACGCATACTGCCGGGCAACCAGATTTAGTACCTGGTCTCTCATTGTGCTTAGGGATGCAGACCATGACTACTGCACTATTAGTATTACACCGTAAGCATGGTAAGTAATGATCAATCAAGTGTGAATTAAAGCACATTCCCTGTAGGTGTGCACGCATACTGCCGGGCACTACGTCACCGGTCACACCATCTATAAGTAAGGATTATAGGATAACTTAAATTAAAATTTAATTAACTACCAGTAAATTTATTTTTTGTTTTGAAACAAATACGATGTAGATGCTTGTCTTTGTAGCTACATGTAGCTGCGAGCCAGCGACCTTCGGCTAAAACGCCGGCAATATCCTCAAATAGGTCTTACATACTGAATAAAGCACAAGGCATCATTTTTACAATGTAAAACAACTGCAAAACAATTGCTGCCTCGTGCTTTATTCCGTATCCTATGTAAGACCTATATGAGGATATTGCCAAAACGCCTTGGGGCATTGGAGTGTAACATGGTCGAATATATACCCCTAAAATATTTCTGAAATAATGTATCCCCCTAAAATACAGGTGCAATGAAATGAATCCAGTTTCCGGCAGCATGGTGCTAAGCATTGTAGGTATGTGCGTATCTCCCGATTTCCAGCGTATCCACTTTGTCTCGATTTACGCTCAGCCTCGTTTTCGTTTCGTTTCCTTTGAGCATCATCGTACACGATCGTGAGTAGATCGGCAAAGGGATATCCCCAAAAACCTCTTTTTTGATGCCGTTTCGCTAATTTTAGAAAGGTACACAAGTTTTGATGACGTAGTTCACTAACTGATTGACCTGGGTCAAGAAAAATAAATCTGGAAATTTCCATGACAGCCATTGACAACAACAGTAAACTGAGCGAAGAAAATTCCCGTTGTGCCTTGGTGAGTTGGTCATCAAAACTGCCGCAAAATTTGCTGAAGGTGAGTAGATTTTTCCTTGAAACTATTATCTTTTTGTTCGTAAGTCTTTCCTCTATCGAAATGTTGAATTTGACCGTATTTGTGACATTTTCTACCAAAACCAGACGGAATTGGGCAGAGCTTCAAACTGAGAAATAGCCCAAAACATAATTGGGGGTGATTTTGGGGGGAATTTGAGTTTCTGGTAAATAATTAATTTTCAGAGTGTTTATAACAATATTGTGAAAGATTCAGATTAAAAAATCATCCTAAATGTATGTTTCAGTGATTTTAAAAAGCCTAGTTCTAGTAAAAAGCCTAGTTTTAGTAACTTTAAAGGGCGACATCTCAGTTTGGAGTTTTAATAAAGACCGTAAAAGACAAACTTGAAAATGATGTAACTCCGCTTTGGGAAGTCTGATTAAAAAAGAGAGGTACCACTGTTAAGGGGGCTGTGCACCTTCAGGTACAGCCTCCCTAAAACTGCCGTAACTTCTTTATTATTTATTAAATCTATATAAAAGTATACATTTTTTTGCAGAAAAGGGTTCAATGAATCCAAACATGATCATGAAATTGACCATTTTGGGAGAAAATGATAAAAAACACGTTTTTTGACCCATTTTAGGTTCTGCAAAGATAACTCAAAATATATTTTGTTAAATTTTATCTAACTAGTTTTATTATATTCCTCATGCAATTCCCTAGGAATCGTTTGGGTTTTTTTAATTTTACTTTATTATTTTTTGAATTATCGACCAAAAAGTGCCAAAAAATAAGATTTTTTACCAAAAAACGAGATTTTCACGATTTGAGGTTAAAAATCATGTTTTTTAGCACTTTTTGGTCTATAATTCAAAAAATAATAAAGTAAAAAAAAAAAACCCCGATTCCTAGGGAATTGCATGAGGAATATAATAAAACTAGTATGACACAATTTGGCAAAAAAAATTTTGAGTTATCTTTGTAGAACCTAAAATGGGTCAAAAAATATGTTTTTTATAATTTTCTCCAAAATGGTCAATTTCATGATCATAGTTGGTTTCATTGAACCCTTTCCTGCAAAAAAATGTATACTTTTATTAACATTAAATGAATAATGAAGAAGTTACGGCAGTTTTACAGAGGCTATGCGAAGGTGCACATCCCCCTTAAGCTGACGATCTCTACTTTAATAATCAATTACTAACTCAATTTTGATATCTTGCCCAATTGTGTCTGGTTTCGGTAGAACACGTCACATTTAATCCAGTCCGCAGCTATTTCTAAGACACGCCCGCGAGACCTGTCAGTGTAGTGTTTTGCTGCCGCATGCGACGCTAGCCACCATTGATATGACACGACATCGCCGTGTTGCATAGTCCATGGCGGAACAAGTGATGCGTGGCTTTCGTATGTGGGATCGCAACAATACAACTTGTTTCCCTTTTAAAGGAATTCTTTATAGTCACAATCCATTTTGTGTATTCCTATTGATTCCTATAGCTTTTAGTTAAAATTATAAGACATAAATATGCCCAAAAGGCGAACTTCATTTTAACGTAACTTTCTTATTAAAGGTCCTAGGAGGGTCATCTTGGTGTCACTGGAAAGGTGTTTACAAGACCTTTCCACTGATACCACTTGCAATAGCATTTAACAACTTTGATTTTTTTTGGTCACATACCTAAGCTAGGGTTGTCCAGTTTCGTATTTTCGAGCGGTGCCCTTCACCGTATACCAAAATGTTGACAGGTGTTGCTACGTCATCTGGCCCAAATACGGCGACACTCGCGGGAGTGGACGAGGCCTGGTTTCAAATGAAGGTAAGTTGAATATTTTGTACTTTCTAGTCGAAATACGTTCATATTTAATATTAAAAACCCTTTCGAGAGACGATTAAACAAATCTTATTCCAGAATATCGTTGATTTAATAGAGTAATCTTGATCGTAAATCGGGCGTGCTAAACCAGTCGTAACCCTTCCGAATTTGACATGTGTGACCAAATGTAGCGGTTGTTGCATCCTGATACTATATTTAACTTAAAGATGTCCATCGTTTTGTCTAAACTTGAACAGTTAGTATCCTGTTTGAAGAAATAAATCGTCTATCTGGTCCACATGTGTTTACCCGATCCATGCGTCTCATTTCTGTGTTGGGCGAAATGGATTGGCGCATGTTTGCCGGCAAAACGGTATTGCCGTGTTGATGAATCTGTTGATCAGGAGCACGTGCTTTCAAGATCGCGCAGTCAGGATTTGTTTTGTTTTGATTTGTTTAGTTTTATGGGCGAGGGGTTGGGAAAGAGGGGACCCGGGAAGGGGGTCTGGGGAGGTGGAAGGGGGTCTGGGAAGGTGTAAAAGCCCAACAAATACTTTGATTTTTTTTTTTAAATCTTTCAATTATTTTTTAATATTTGTTTTTTTATTTAAAACTATTGTAGGATTTATGTTTGGGGTAGGGGAATACATTGTAACAATGTACATAAACTACGGTATAGTGAATAGCAAGGTTTGGTTTGGGAGTCTTTTGGGATACTTTGGGCTAAAAAAATATTGAGCCCTTTTGGGCTGAAAAATGGTTCATCATTAAACATGGCATATATAAATATAATTAGGGAGTCCAGCGAAACGGCGATTTTTCATTTCGTATCTGCTAACGTGTGAAATGTAGCTCAAAATAATTAATTATTTCTCACATTTCCCATCTCCAAATCCTATTTTTAAAAAGTTGTGTAGAAGTTAATAGAAAGATATTTCTAGAAATATTAAATTTAGTTAGTAAAAATAATGCTTTCTACGTTTAAAATTGGCTTGAATTCAGCGTACATTCGGAGATATACGGGACATGCGTGATCGTCCGTCGCCATTTTGAATTTCTGTATTTGGTGGTAATGTATTCAGGGTCACAAAACATTAACCTCTACCCCTAATTTATTCATTTATTCATGACCTTCTTGCAAATGTAATGCACTTTTCAATGATACCAAATACAGTGAGTGTTAGGCATGCGAGCGGGACACGGTTCGACCGTGTCACGCACGTATGAGTGTATGACCCGTGGCCCGTAAGCAAAACACTGTATACGAAAACACGAACTAGATTTTACAATTTGAACTAACACATTTTCGTAATAAAACACAAGGAAATACAAGGAAACTAATGGATTATTAGCCATTTATTTAGACTATGTGCATGAAAGTTCAAATAAAAAAACAATGATTCCGTCCCTTATTACTGCTACATGTAATTAATATAATAATAATGGAGTTTACCAGGCACTTCGATCGCTCGCGAGTGATACTATAAGCGCCATTGTTACAGCTAGTCTTATTCCCAATCATTTTTATTGCTCCTTTTCGTAACACTCAGCGGCATGAGAACAAGACTAGCATTAATTTAAAAGTGACGTCATGATTATAATTTATAAATTCTCCGACTTGCGCAGAAAGCCGCCATTTTGTACACATTTTAAACCGACAGAAAAAAGTCTGCGCAACTACGTGTAAAGTAAGGACAGGGAAAATGCTCAAAAGCGCAAAAGCACCAAAAAAAGCACCTTTTGCCCAAAATAGCACTTTTTAATCACACAGCATTTTTTTTTCAAAATTGTCTAAATATTTAACAAATAATGTCCATCTACCTAAAAATCAACAAGTTACATAACTGTGGAAGTGTTTATTCTACACTTAGTTTAGTTTGAATGTAGTTTTGAATGAAAAATGATGGTTTTGACAACGAAAAAAGAAATACGTCAACATGGAAACATGGAATATAATCGCTTTTGGATTTATTTTTAACGCATGGCATAATTTTGGTGAATAATAGCACCTTTTACTAAAAAAAAGCACCTTTTGCTCCAAAAAGCACTTTTTCCAAAATCAAACAGCACTTTTAGTGCTTTTAAAAAGCGCAAAATCCCTGTCCCTAGTGTAAAGCAATGGGATTTTTTACTCTGGACGAAAGTGAATATGAACTGCCGATATTTAAGGATTTACCATACTTTGTTTTAGTTATTTGAAGATGACACTCAATCTTTAGGTTTGGCTTTGATGGTACGTGATCAGAGATCAAGTAGGGAATCTTTTTGCGTAGCACTTTTTGCTACATATTTGTGCATTAGTGTTCAAAAGTGTGTCGCATTTCGTGATGCTACATTGGTTAAATCGAACGCTGCGTGGTGGTATGCACTATGCAGGTTATTACGGGGCTTGGGCTCTACTGTGGGTTGGGGTTGGGAATTCACGGAGAGTGAGACTTACGGGATACGGGTATCCGTGACACGCACGTATAGAATGACCCGTGTCACGTAAGAGAAAAAACACGGGATAACTCATACCTAGTGAGTGTACATGCACCATTACTTCAGTGAGACGTAATTTCTCAGTCTGGAAAATACGCACATGTTTTGACGTTGGAAGAGAGATAAAGTTTGATATTGTGAGAAAACTAGTGGACGAAAGGTATTTTGCAGTGGTATTTTATGAAAGAATAGACTTTTATGAACATTTTGGTCAAATATCATGGCCATCAGTGACTGCGCTAAGATGCGATGTGGACTTTAAGAACGTCCTCGCTACAGCGACTCAATGCAATTGGTGATAGAGAATCTAGTGTGTGGCGTAGCATGATGGGATAGTGTGCGTGCAGTGTTGCTGATCGCTGTTCGTGTAGGTGCACACTGTTGGTGGTACATCCACTGTCTCCCACAATGCATTGCGTTGTAGTAGCACATCTTGTATACAGAATTGGTGGACTTTAATATTTAAATGGTAATGATTTTTAATGACTTTTAGACTTTATAATGTGCATTGCTGAGACTGAACATCATTTACAATGTTGAAGCAGATTTATCTAAATGTTAACACCATGTTTATATATAAAAAAAGCATATACATGTATACTGGAACTCACATAATGCCGAGCACCCTTTCATAAAGACCAAGGCTACAGACATGAAGCCTGTTTAGTGTTTTCTCATGATTTTACATAAGCATAACTTCACTATGCTTCATGCTATAAAGCTACTTCTACCATCATTGGTTTCCTTTTGATATTATCTTTCCAGTGATCCCAAATGTTATAGAATCTGAATCATACACTTGAATTGACAGAATGCCGAACATGCCCTTATACGAGCCCAGGCGACAGACACAAAACCCATACCCCGACGACTTCAAACAAGCATAACTCCACTATGCTTGATGCTATTAAGCTATTTTAAGCACCATTGTTTTTCTTATAAAATTCTCTTTCCAATGATACCATATTTGTTGAGGTTTCTTTAAAAAATCCAAAAAGTGCTGGACTCCCTAATATAATGAATCAAAGTTTTTGCATTGAAACACTGTTTAATATAAAAACCATCAATTTTACAGCACATTTTGCTCCATAACTTCACTTATACTTAACCTAGTTAACTCATCAAGCACTCATTTTAAAGGGGATTACATGATCTTTCCATCAATACTAATAACATTTAAATTCAACATTTCTAAAAAAAATATGAACATCCCTACCTAAATAAGCATTGGTTTCCAGTTTCCAATACGATTTATTCCGTTAAAAATATACTACCGGGTTCCAAATTGTCGGTCCCTTTCATCTACATTATCTATGCTTAGCACCAAGCTGCTCAAAATGAGATTCAATTATAACCCCTAAAATACAGGATTACCCCGATTTGCGACGTGTTGTATAGGGAATTCCGAATTCGACAGCCCGGCTGCTGCTTTCAATTCAAGGAAAAGTCTTACAACTCATTGGATCAGCTTTAATGAATGTTACATAAAAAGCAAAGCACTTCTACTAATTACCGATTTATCTCCATGCTCTTGCAAAAACGCTGCTACATCTTTCTTGCTAACGGAGTCAGACAGAAGTTGTTCGGGTGTCCAATTTCTTTCAACTTCCCTCGTGGTCGCCATCTTTTTTGTTTACGAACCAAAAAAGTAATTTTAGTGATGGGCGATTCAATATTTTCATCTAGAATTTGGAACGGAAACTCTCTCTTTACAATCCACCGGTGTGTGGTACGAATCCCGTTTCCGGCAGCCTGGTGCTAAGGGAGCGATCACTTAATATGGCAGGGGGCGGATGGGCATTTTCCATTTTTTTTATCCATTTTTTTGGGGATTCCCCCACTATTTTCTGTCAAAATTTTCGGGTTCCCCCCTAATAATGTAGAAAATAATTCGGGTTCCCCCCTTGACTTTTTAGGGAACTATTTTCACAATAAAGGTTTTATTCATGTATTTTTAGTGACAGCGCCTACATGTATAGGCTCTATGAACATTCTCAACAGGCTGTACATTGTGTTAAAAAGATAACATCATCCATTGGTAATATTGGTCGTGTTATCTTAATACGTAACTTTTATGTAGTATTTAAATACTTCCACATACTGAGTACAAGACAAAAGCATACTTTTATTATTTCATTTACAGTATCATACCATATACTTTCTCATCTGCAAACTTGACATGGCTATAACAACTAGACACATATTTCACAATCTGTTGGTTTTTTTCTAAACAATTGGACATGTTCTCTGTAATGAAATAGTTATTATAAAATTGTGTACAATACTGTAACATACTTTATACAAACCAAAAACCAATATTATGTTAATTAATTTAAATCAAAAAACACAAAAACAAAACAAATATCATGTTGCTGCTTCCACGTGGGATATCATGTATATCCATTGCTTGTTACCTTTCTGTCTGTCTATTTTTGTTTGTTTTTCTGTTATGTTAAACTTATGTTATGTTAAACTAATATAATTGTGTTATTGTAATTTGTCTATTCTTCTGTAATAGAGTGTAAGCTTTGTTTAAGGGGGTGCAACAACATCAGGCTTTTGCTTTTAGTTGTTCCTCCTCCATCATATTACTTGTTAAATTTATTTTGATTGTATTATGCGAACCTTTACACCACATTATTAGCTCCCTCACATGCAAATTTATAGAGGATGTATATTTTGTAGGCCTATAGAATTTGCCAAATCTGATTCTGCAGCAAATATAATATGTGAAATGGAGCGTACAAAAACTTTTTGATCAGCCCTCAAAATAGACTATAAAACAATGTACGATCTTGTTTTGATATACTAATATCAACCAACAATATTAAAGCCATTCAATTTTGCTTTTGAGTATTATTGCACCAAGTTTGTTAATAATGATGGTTGGAAATACATTTAGTTGTAAGTAAAATGGATACCCAATTCGTTATTCCACAACAACATGATCAATAAAATAACTTGAAAAAATTGCAAAATAATGTTTAAATATTGTAGGCATAACACATTTTTTTTGCATTTGCATCAATTGGGTACTAGCATAGATAGTGAGTGCAAAATAACAAATTTTAAAGAAATATTGTAAACATCATATTCATATACTTGTCATGTTCTTGGTTTGCTTGAGGTTGATATCGTGAAAGAGTCAAAATCATATTTTAGGAGGGTCAAAGCTGTTTGCATGAATTATGTGATTAATGTTTAAGGGCAATTCCACACTAAAGCAGACATGACGCAGAGTTTTCATAAAAAACCATGTCACGTGTGAAACCCATGTCCATTTTCCGTCCTTCCGTCGCAGACCTACTTAAATACGCATATTTCAGCAAGGAAAAACATTAATGAAAAAAATAAAAGTGAAAATTGAAGGTACTTGCTCATAGACATAATTTGTGGTATTTGTTTGATGCTGTTATTAGCAGTGTTGTGATATTCATGTGTGAATGTTGGAAAAGTGAGTTCAACCGTCTGTTAAAGAATACTCAACATTTTGTGTATGGTACATAAACTAACAGTACATGTATACTAGTAGTAGTAATTGGTCTACTGAATATATTAAACCTTTTGTAGCTTGTAGCTATATTTTGTGCTTTGCATGTACAGAATACAGGTTTCAGAGGAAACTGAGAAAACCCTCTGAAAAATACATAATAAAAAGTTTCTTGTTTGTTGATGCGTAAATATGTCTTTATATGTTATTTTTAAAAATATTTTAGGTGTGAATATTTGCAAAAGATTCTCATTTTTGTTTGTTTTTTGAAATGCAAGTGAAAATTAATTCGGATTCCCCCCCTAATGGTTGAAATAAAGTTCAGATTCCCCCCTCAAGAATGGATAAAAAATTCGGATTCCCCCCTTAAATTGCCCATCCCCCCGCCCCCCTGCCATATTAAGTGATCGCTCCCTAAGCATTGGTTTCCAATTTCCAATACGATTTTTATTCCGTTAAAATATACTACCGGGTTCCAAATTGTCGGTTCCTTTCATCTTAGCACCAGGCTGCTTGAAACGAGATTCGTGTGGTACATGTACATGCCTTGGTGTACACTGTAGGGGAGGGGGACGGGGTGGTTGATGGGGTTGATGAAGGGTGGGGGGATATAGTGGCTCTGCAGCAGAGCTAGTTTAGGGAGTGTTCAGAAATAGGCGGGGGAGATTTTTTTTCTCTTTCCTAATCAACATTTGTAAAATTTATTTATCGCGGGCGGGGGTGGGGGTAGGGCTGGGCAAAATGAGGGTGGGGGTAAACAAAGTTTGAAGTTGCCGAAAGGGAGGGACCAAAAAGTAGGCCTATTTGGATTTGAGAATACAATACTCTTCTTAGTTTGTGGATGTTGTTTAATTTAGAACTTGAATGTGGGGGGAAATTACCAAACATTTGATCCCGTAACCTCCCCCATTTGTGCCGCCTATACTCCTTACCCTTCCTCCTCCTCCTATTTTAAGTATTTCTTTTTTTTTTAAACTCTTTTGTCAATGGGGGAGGCCTGCATGGCACTCATGGCACTCATGGCACTAGCGTAACCCCAATATTTTGGGTCTGTCGTTTGGGATTGGCACTGCCAGGTCCACTTGACAAGGGGAATCATGGAAATAACGGTCAATTTAGTACAAATATATAGCAATTGTTCGCGCGCGCTACGTGCGCATGTGCTCGTTTAAAGCCAAAATGTCTCATTCATGGCAACATAGGCCCTAAGTGTAAAAGCGCAAATTTTCGCACGCTACGCGCACATTTGTTTCGTTGCTAAAATCTTGTCGGTTTACTTTTATTTCTCGCCCCTGCCAATATAAAAAAACCACCCAGCTACACCACTGACATGCTAGATCCCCTAAGATAAGAGGTAAAGGTGGCCGAGCGGTTAAAGGCCGGACACGAAATAGTGTTGAAGATTTTTTTTTTTAAATTAACTTTCTACTCACAAAAACACAGCAAATGACTTGGTTAAAACAATACCATCACTAATTATTGAAACTTTTTCTTAAACGCCCTCTATGTAAATATGGTTCGCGTTGATGTATCACGCATACTGCAGTGGGACACTGTCTGACGTAAAATGCTGATCACGGCTAGGCCAACAACAAAAATTTGTTATGTTGTCCTCGACAGCTTTCAGAGAGGAGGGGCGAACGGGCGGATTTTTTTTTTTTTTTTTTTTTTACCAGCAGAAGCTCAAAGTTCAGCCAACAAGAAGTTAAAATCACTCTAAGAGCCGCACATACATGTTATAAACACTTAATTTAATATTCAATGCCATTTAAACTGTTTAAAAAAAAATCTGAAAAAAATCTGGAAAAAAAAGAAAAAAAATCTGAAAAAAAAAAAAAAATCTGATTTTTTTCATTAAAAAAATACGATTTAAAAAATAAAAAAAATCTGAAAAAAATGACGAGCGGGCGGTCGAGGACAACATAACAATTTATTTTTTTTGGCCCTAGATCAACATTTTTGAATCGACGTTTTGTCCCGGCGTTTTGTTGTACGAAGAGGGCTGATTTTTCTTAATCCTTAGAGGTGTAAGTTCAATTGTAAAAATATACCAATCCCAGTTTTTATCATAATTGAGGGCGCAGCCACCAACATATCTCTTAGTGTTCCTTTAAGCACGCTGTATCCGTCGGTCGGGATTCCATCAAAAAGCACAGAATCGTGGGTTCAAGTCTCCTTGAAACCAGGATTCTTTGCTTACCTCCCAAAAAGTTCCTATCTAGGTCGGAAATTCTACAATCACATCTTAATTCAGTATGGTTAGTTTATCAGTTTCTCTTTCCGTGGTTTGATAATCAGATTTAAATGTAGAATTTCTCCTCTTCCCCATTCACTGTGTAGGCCTACAACGTGCAGGTCTATACAGTGAATGTCAGTGGGCCGTTTTCGGAGAGTCACGTAAAAGCTAAGCCGTTGGTCCCGTGTATTCAGACGCCTCACCCTGAACACGTTAAATTATTTGCAGACCTCGTACACTGCAAAAACTGTAGAACACATGACGCATCCGGAAGTTTTCAGAATGTGTTCTCGATGTGTTCAAAGGCCGAGTTAGTTGTTGCCAGAACATCAATAGAACACGTTCAGAACACATTGACCTGTGATGGCTATTTTAAGAACACTTCCTACACATCCAGAACGCGTGAACCCTGATGTGTTCTATTGTAGAACACTATCAGAACGTTAAGCAGAACACATAACACGTCCGAACGAGTCAGAATGTGTTCTCGAAGTGTTCCAATCCCGGGGGGGGGGGGGGGGGGGGGGTACTCACCGTGTAAGGCATACGGGGATGTGCCGCTCCAGTGGGTCGTTTTTTCATGAGACATCCTTAGCCATGGGTAGGCTTTTCAGTGAAAATCCTTAGACATGGGTCCTGTTTTCGCGAAAAATTGCCAAAATTAGGTCTATTTTCGCGAAAAATCACCCTTAGAAATGGGTATGGGTTTTGAATCTCCAGCGGCACACCCCCGACCAAACCAAATCCGAGTACCCCCCCCCCACCGGGGTTCCAATGCCAAGCTATTGTTGTCAGAACATTAATAGAACACATTCAGAACACATTGACTTATGATGGCTATTTTGAGAACACTTCCTAAACACATCCAGAACGCGTGAACACCGATGTGTTCTATTGTTGAACACTATCAGAACACGTTACGCGTCCAAACGAGTCAGAATGTGTTCTCGATGTTTTCCAAGGCCAAGCTATTGTTGTCAGAACACCAATAGAACACGTTCAGAATACATTGACTTATGATGGCTATTTTGAGAACACATCCAGAACGTGTGAACACCGATGTGTTCTATTGTTGAATACTATCAGAACGTTAAGCAGAACATATGACGCGTCCGAACCGGGTCAGAATGTGTTCTTGATGTGTTCCAAAGCCGAGCTATTGTACAATGTTCGAAGACCATCATTAGAACACTATAGCGATTTAAGAACATCTGCTGAACACATCTAGAGCGCGTCGGGCAATAATGTTTGACATGTGTTATATATACGTCCAACATCCAGAACGCTTCAACAATGAAGCGTTCTGCTGAGAACACATCCAGAACGCTTCAACAATGAAGCGTTCTGCTGAGAACCCATCCAGAACGCTTCAACAATGAAGCGTTCTGCTGAGAACACATCCAGAACGCTTCAACAATGAAGAGTTCTGCTGAGAACACATGCAGAACACATCCAAAATGCTATATACACTGCAAATTGAAAAGAACACCTCGGACGTGTTCATCATGTAACACCTTTTTAACACCTGAGACGTGTTCAAAAAAATCCAAAAGGTTTATTTTGCAATATTTATCGGTCATTTCGGTTGAAAGAGTTGCCTCCACCCCCAAACAGCAATAAAAAGTCAAAATTGTGTAAGTTTGTGCAGTTTAATTAACATGATATCAATTGCAATTTTTATTTTTGAACACATAGGTTCTATCAGGTGTTCCTACATGTAGCTATTATGAACATTAGCGTTCATCGTGGCACTCATATTTTGAACACATTGGACACCTCGGACGCGTCCGAACATTGTTCTGACGCGTCCGAGGTGTTCAAAAACACTGCCTTAGAACACTAGTGTGCTAATTTCGAACACTCATATTCTGAAATTTGAAAGTTGATGTTCAATTTTGAACACCTTTTTAACACCTGACACGTGTTCTAAAAATCCAAAAGGTTTATTTTGCAATATTTATCGGTCATTTCGGTTTAAAGAGTTGCCTCCACCCCAAACAGCAATAAAAAGTCAAAATTGTGTAAGTTTGACTAGAAGATTTTTCCAATACAAAAATTCAATTTTGAACACGTCTCAGGTGTTCAAAAGGTGTTACATTTTTTTAAAGTGTCCGGAGTGTTCAAAACCTCTGATTTTGAACACCTGACATTATATTACGCCAGTGTTCTCAACAATTTGCAGTGTTTAAGGTGTTCTAATTTCAAACATGTGTAGAACATGTTCTAAACATGGAACACATGCAGAACACATTTTAGGTGTTCAAATTGTAACAGATATAGAACACGTTCTTGGTGTGTTCTAATTTTGAACATGTGTATAACATGTTCCGACTTAGAAGTTAGAACATACCAAGAACTTAGCAGAATTTCACGAGCTGACGGCAAAAAAAAAATGGTTTTGTTGGATTATTGAATCAGAGAGATGCTAACCTATAAACCCATCCGACTTTAGAACTTTTAAAATAAGGAACCCTTTGAGTGAGATTTTTAAGGCTTTTAACTGACTTGGACTAGGTTGGACTAGCACTGGACTCGGTTCTTCGAAAAACGCTGCACAATGGTTCTTTACACAACTACATCACAATATTCATTTCAAATAGAAATAAACAATATCAGAAAGTGTCAACGGTTGCGAATAGTAAGAGTAAAAATAAATTGACACACAAAAAAAAAGTTTAAAAAAAGTTTTAAAAAAAAAGGAAGACAATAACTGCGCGCGTCGCCCGATTTTTAAGCCTTTCGCAAGCTTTGCGACAAACCCTTTTTTTTTTTGGCCTAAAAGGGGAGGTCAATAAAGTTAAGACACCGACAAATGCAAGTCCCCACCAAAGTATTTCTGAACACTCCCTTAGTCTTTTCTTTTGTCCGGCCTCGTCTTCTCTTGTCAGAGTTGTCAGGGTGTCTTGTCTTGTCTTGTCTTGTTTTGCATTGTCTTATCTTGTCCCGGTGTCTTGTCTTTATGTCCCCGAATTGTGTCTTGTTTTCCCCGTCCTCAGTGTCTTTAGTCCCGTGTCTACTCTCTTTATTTCAAAAATTGAAAATTCAATCTAAAAGATTGACTTTTCAATCTTTCATAGATTGCCGTGAGGGAACAAACTTTTAAGATTGACATTCAATCTTTTTTTGGATTGAAATGTTTCAATCTAATTTAGATTGAAAATTTTCCAATCCAGAATTTTGATTGAAAATTTCAATCGTTTTTCGATTGAAAAGTTTTCAATCTGTAGTAAAAGATTGATATTTTCAAACCTACAGATTGATATTTTCATACACACGAATAAATGACTGGCAATTCGAAGAACAATATCATTGGGCTTTTTATTAACATTCTCCAAAAAATTGTTCATGTGTACAGTTTTTTTGTGAATTAATGTTCTTACTTGCCATTTAATTATGAAATAGTTTATGTTGCAGATCGAATCATTTGTTGAAATGTATAAATATACAATCCAAAGTGTTACGAAACAAATATGACCTACCTAACTGCGCATGTGTTGAATTCAATCTTTTCTAGATTGACACTTTAGTCGAGATTGACGGTACAAACACACGTAGGCCTATAGAGTGCAGTAATATGTATCAATCTTTTTCCAGATTGACTCAAAGTTACTCATTGTCACGAGTTTTTATCATGTTTTCAATCTAAAATCAATCTAATATAATAGATTGAGAAAAAAAAGTCAATCTGTAAAAGACGGACATTTTCAATCTTTTGATTTAAGAGAGTAGACCGACCCCCTGGGACCGACCCTTGGCGGTTCAGTCAAATATCATGATGCATGCGTGACATAAAATAGAAATCCTTCTATAACATA
Source organism: Ophiura sarsii (assembly GCA_035610835.1). NCBI lineage: Eukaryota > Metazoa > Echinodermata > Ophiuroidea > Amphilepidida > Ophiuridae > Ophiura > Ophiura sarsii. The sequence continues at coordinate 114,111,596 of CM069441.1, read as the reverse complement.
TGTTTCCCTTTAATTTGGGATTTTTCTTTGTTACTTGGAAGTGATAACTTGTTACATTCATACGGTATTTTTTGGCATTTTTTTGTATTCATGTGAATTATTTCTATGGCCATTAAAAATAACTACATGTAGGCCTACACCCCTTTGCTCTCCCGGTAGCCATTCTCCCGGTAGCCATCTACCGGTACTCCCAACACGTTTCGGGTCACTACCTATACTCATTCATCATGCTCATCTAAAGTAATTGAAAATACCGGCCCCTTCAGGGTTTTCTTACAGCGAAGATACACCCTTTAATCGTAGAGATCACACATATTATCAGGCACTAAAATATACCCCCTTCTTCGTGTAAACACGAAACCCTTTTTAAATTTATCCTTTCAAATAAACCACCTTCTATTTCAAGCAGTTATATGGTTAAGAAAATGTTGCATTAACAGCAGGTGCTCCGATTGATTTCTGGTCCGATTTCAACTTGATGTTTTCTATTCTACATGAAGGGTCATCCTTAAATAGTCATATTCCAAAGTTTGAGCTGCATAACTCCAATCGTTCCTATTTTATTCGCGGTTACCGCGTATAAGAAGCAAAAGTCAACAAATTAGAAGCCATACATTATTGTTAATGCACCTTTAGGTGCTTTGGACGAAAACACTGCCTATGGTTTCTTAGGAATTAGTAACCCTTGGCCTCCATATTTATCGCCTAAAGATATAGTGTTTACTGACAGAGTAATTGGGCGTCAACTGATGACTATTGGCAGCACGATTTTGAACCACGTTGTAAAGTATACCAAAAAAAAATCAAATACTTTATCACAGACCTCCACAGGCCGCGCATTAATATCTACAGCATGTGATTTGGTCCACTAATGCAATGCACATGCACTCTGAGTGAAATGGTCGAACCAATATAGACAGCGAGTTTATATCTGGTATCCCAATTGTAAATAGCTGGTGATCAATGACAGACAACGTTTAAGTTTATTTTGAGTTTCAGGGATTTTGATGGATGATGTACATTAGCACACTTGTTGAAAGAGAGCTGGAGAGTAAGTTACCAACAGATTTAAACGGATTAATATATTTGTACAGGATTTTAATTTTCACTCCCTCGGATAGCGTTCTTTGTAATTGTTTGTAAACTCGAGGCTCGAAATAAACTATACCAAACGCTCCCAATAGAGTTGACCTGTTGATCCTGGGTAAGAGCGCTACAGACACGTTGTCTATCACTACAGAAAAGCCATGTATCACTGTTTGAGCTCCAGTATTTAAAAATATTAATATATTTTTACAGGATTTGAATTTTCACTCCCCGGATAATGTTCTTTCTTATTGTTTGTAAACTCGAGGCTCGAAATATACTATTTGCTGATCCTATTTTGGTATAATAATATTAATTCACTGTATATTTGCGTGTTGAAGAAAAACATCATATAATATATCTGTGCAATAATTGTGTTGAAGGAGTGAACATTTGTTTTCTTCTTTCAAATTGGGAAACCGTACCGTGAAATATATGATATTTCACATGCATCATCTAAAGCCCATTTTACATGAGGTGGCTATTTTCGCTTGTGATTTTCACATCTGGTCTGGAAGATTAATTACCCTTTCCATACACCAATTTACACGAGGCATCTTGGTATATTATTGTCAGGCATTCCCCAAGTTAGCTCAAGTTCATTTAGTGTAAAAGCGGGTCACAGGGACGGTTACCTATAAGTTTCATTTTGGGGTAAACTGATTCTGCATGGCATGCATACTTGGTGAATTGTGTCATGCAATACAACACACAAAATCCTATATATAAAACACAAAATCCTATATATTATAGACAAACATCGACCCAAAAGCATACCTTACCTTGATACCTTGATGCCTCCATCACTTCTGATGATTGGCGACCATATTTGCACTCTTCTTAGTGCTATTTCTCCACTTTGTTCTATCTTGTGCTGCTCGTTTGGCTTGAACGTAGTTGAGACCAGTCCATTCCCTTCTCTGATGTTATCAAACCAGTTTTTCTTCTGTCTGCCACGTTTTCTCTTTCCTTCTTACTTTTCCCTCAATGAGGTTGAGAGTTAGGGGGCTTCCACTTCCCCTTAGCGTATGGCCGAAGTGTCCTAGTTTAAGGCTTACAACCTTTCCCAACAGTTGTCTATCTGTCTCCAGCTCTTGCAAAATGCTAACATTTGTTCTTTTCTCCTCCACATCCACATTTCAGCTGCCAATATTCTGTTCTCATCTGCTTTGCACAATGTCCAGCTTTCAGCGCCATAAATGAGTGCACTCCAGACGAGGGTCTTGACCAGTTTCATTTTGAGATGATTAGTAAGGTTTTTGTCATTCCAGATCAACTGCAGGTCTATCATTCTTTTCTTGGCAATGGCTATCCTTGTCTTGATGTCATTTGAGCAGCTGGCATTAGCTCTCTTTGTGGATCCAAGATACTTGAAGTGGTCTACATGTTCAACTCTCTCACCGTCGATCATGATAAAACACAAATTCCTATATATTATAGACAAGCATCGACCCAAAAGCATACAGGAATCCTTAATAAAGCTATAGCAACCAAATAGTATTCTCTTGTCTCACTTCTTACCTTGATTTTTTTCAAAAAATCGAGGTACTGTATTCCAACGGTTTCTTTCTTCTTACCTTGATTTTTTTCAAAAAATCGAGGTACTGTATTCCAACGGTTTCTTTCTTCTTACCTTGATTTTTTCAAAAATCGAGGTACTCTATCTCTGCCGTTTCTTTCTTCTTCTTTGTTTCTTTCTATCAGACCCATCTACAAAATGCTATTTTTTCTACAGTTTACATGCTACAATCACCAGATTTGGTCAGTAGGACCCCCTACCTGACCTACATATAGGGTCTTCACAGTTTGGGGTCAAAGGTCACACAGGGGTCATAAGGGGTCAAAACGTGATTTTCACTTAAAACGCATTTCCAATTTAGTGAAATGACCTAGGATTGTCAAAATTGGTCCACATATTCCTTTTGACCGTACGCATATACAAAAGAACGGTTTTTAAAATTAAAAATCATTTGGGGTCACTAGGGGTCAAAATGTAAATTTTTACTCCTCGCACTGAAAAGGCTATTTTTTCGGGAGGAAATGACCTATGATTGTCAGAATTGGTCAAAAGATTCCTTATATCCATGTACATATAGGGTCTTCAGCGATTAAAAGTGACATGTCAGATGGGGTCACTAGGGGTCATTGACCTAAACAGGGGTAAAATGTAAGACATGCTCCGATTTTGACCGGTCATGTTTCATTTTGTAAGCATTGATAAGACAAGAAAAAAAGTCAACCATTTTCACGGGGTCAAAGGTCAACATAGGTCACTAGGGGTCAAAAGGTCAATTTTCATTCCTTGCACTCAAAATGCTTTTTTTTCTACAGTGTACATGCTACAATCACCAGATTTGGTCAGTAGGACCCCCTACCAGACCTACATATAGGGTCTTCACAGTTTGGGGTCAAAGGTCACACAGGGGTCATAAGTGGTCAAAACGTGATTTTCACTTAAAACGCGTTTGCAATTTAGTGAAATGACCTAGGATCGTCAGAATTTGTCAACATATTCCTTTTGACCGTACGCATATATAATAGTTCGGTTTTTAAAATCAAAATATATTTAGGGTCACTAGGGGTCAAAAGGTCAATTTTCACTCCTCACACTCAAAATGCTATTTTTTCGGGAGGAAATGACGCATGATTGTCAGAATTAGTCAAAAGATTTCTTGGATCCATGTACATATAGGGTCTTCAGCGATTAAAAGTGACATGTCATATGGGGTCACTAGGGGTCATTGACCTAAACAGGGGTAAAATATAAGACATGCTCCGATTTTGACCGGATTTATTTCATCTTGTAGGCATTGATGAAACAAGAAAAAAAAGTCAAATAATTTTTATTGGGTCAAAGGTCAACATAAGTCACTAGGGGTCAAAAGGTCAATTTGCACTCCTCGCACTCAAAATGCTATTTTTTCGGGAGGAAATTACCCATGATTGTCAGAATTGGTCAAAAGATTTGTTGGATCCATTAAAAGTGACATGTCATATGGGGTGACTAGAGGTCATTAATCCATAAAAAATCAAGGTGTCCTGGTCTCAGACCAGAACCATGTCTAGTTCTTCTTCTTCTTCTTCTTCTTCTTCCCAACCCATCTAAAAAATGCTATTTTTTCTACAGTTTACATGCTACAATCACCTAACTTGGTCAGTAGGACCCCCTACCTGACTTTCATATAGGGTGTTCACAGTTAGGGGTCAAAGGTCACACAAGGGTCACTAGGGGCGAAAACGTGATTTTCACCTAAAACAGCCATGCAATTTAGCGAAATGATCTAGGATCGTCAAAATCAGACAACATATTCCTTATGACCGTACGCATATATTATATAGTTTGGGTTTTAAAATCAAAAAAACATTTGGGGTCTCTAGGGGTTAAAATGTAAATTTTCACTCCTCGCACTCAAAATGCTATTTTTTTCGGGAGGAAATGACCGATGAATGTCAGAATTGGTCAAAAGATTTCTTGGATCCATGTACATATAGGGTCTTCAGCGATTAAAAGTGACATTTCATATGGGGTCACTAGGGATCATTGACCTAAACAGGGGTAAAATATAAGACATGCTCCGATTTTGACCGGATTGGTATTGACAAGACAAGAACAAAAAGTAAATCATTTTCTTGGGGTCAAAGGTCAACATGGGTCACTAGGGGTCAAGATGTAAATTTTCGCTCCTCGCACTCAAAATGCTATTTTTTCGGTAGGAAATGACCGATTTCTTGGATCCATGTACATATAGGGTCTTCAGCGATTAAAAGTGACATTTCATATGGGGTCACTAGGGATCATTGACCTAAACAGGGGTAAATTATAAGACATGCTCCAATTTTGACCGGATTTGTATTGATAAGACAAGAACAAAAGTAAATCATTTTCTTGGGGTCAAAGGTCAACATGGGGCACTAGGGGTCAAGATGTAAATTTTCACTCCTCGCACTCAAAATGCTATTTTTCGGTAGGAAATGACCCGATGAATGTCAGAATTGGTCAAAAGATTTCTTGGATCCATGTACATATAGGGTCTTCAGCGATTAAAAGTGACATGTCATACGGGGTCACTAGGGGTCATTGACCTAAACAAGGGAAATCAAGGTGTCCTGGTCTCAGACCAGATCTACTTCTAGTTACTTCTGTGTTGTAAACATACAACTTGTATGGTATACTGTTTTTTTACTAGGTACACAATGCCTTAACCGCGTTGTCTTTTTTAAAGACAGTTCTTGTTTAACCTGGGGCTACATTTGTGTTACAAGGGTCTTTTTCATGAAATATACCTCGTTTCGCAGTTTCATTAGAATATATCAACATGTTTACATCTAAAGTGTATGAAACCATATAATTATTTGGAAAGCTTAATAATCTAAGGATTGAAAATATGGTAACTCGAAATCAAATATACAGGGTGACCTAAACATTATACAGGGTGTGAAAATTATAATTTTATACAAAATGATGATTTTCTTTTTTTCTTCCATTGTCTAAATGCAGGACCCATCTAAAGGCTAGGCATGTTTTTGATGTAATTGAGTAAATTACCTATCCAGCATATACAATATCAATTGGGCAGCTTATTGTATTTATAACAATTAGGCTGAAGAGCCAGGACAAACCCAATAGTGACTTAAGCACTAAATTAAAGGGATGCCCGGGGTGTGTGTGTTCAGATACAGACCCGGGATGATCCCCTACTCTTTACGAAATATATACAGGGTGGTCAAAATACGACATTTGAAATACTGGAAAAATATATATATTTAAATTAAGCAAATATAAATTAGGACTAATTGTTTTTACATCAAAATCAGAGCCTTGATAACTCTTTCTCATCCACTCCACTTTCTCAACTTCCTCCACTTCCTCAACCACCCTGACTAATTATGCTTTAACGAGCTGTATTAACTAAATCAGAAGTGATGGATTTCTTCTCTCTTCAGATTATTAAAGGGTACACTGCAAAAACACCGGTGTTAAAAATAACACCATTGGTGTTGTGAGAGGTCCACACCAAAAAAAATTAACACCGGTGTACCGGTGTTAAATTTTTGGTGTTATATCAACACCATGTAGTGTTATTTTAACAACTGCAAGTGTGAAAAATAACACTGTAAGTGTTAATGTAATACTGTAAGTGTTAATGTAACACCAAGATAGTGTTAAAATAACACCAATTGGTGTGGACTTCTCAGAACACCGAACGGTGTTATTTTTAACACCGGTGTTTTTGCAGCGTATTAAATTGCCATTAAAATAAGCCCAAACACAAGTCAATCTCGTAAAGGGTTACACAAATACAACAGCCTAAAGACAAAATTATAATAAAATGTAACAAAACCACCTTATATGGGTGCCGAGGTAAAAAAACACGTGACCATAACGTATAAATGGAACATTAGGGTGATGTCTTCTTTCGCAAATATTTGTTATCACATTTTGTTATCACGTACCAAACTTTGAGATTGAGATTGACATTTTACAATTATAGATGACACTGACAGTTTTAAAAAGGTGCTATGTTCCGATCACTTTTTAGATTTTTTTCACATCAACATATTTTGATATCAAAAGAAAACCCATGTTTTCTCATTATTTCTGTAAAATCTTAGGCGCAAGATTTACACACAAAGGTACTCGAAAGTTTTAAGAGCGTCGTGGCTTATCGGTTTGCACTACACATTTCCAGTAGTATATCATGTACCACACCATTAGGTTTCAGGAGCAGGAGCCATATTTCGCCATGCGAGCGTTTTGCGCGCGAAGCTCTTCTGAATTCATTCGCTGCTGTAAACAGGTTTCGCCAATTAGGAACTGACTGAACTATAATAAATATGTAATAAGTCGAAACTTATCCCAACTGAAAGTGGGGGATGAAGAAAAGGGGGGGGGGGGGGGGAATTGGAGAATAACGACGTTTCGACTGGATATACCAGTCTTTATCAAGTTTAGTAGAGAGCAAGACAAAAGTATATGCTGATAAGCATAATACAAGTCAAGCTAAAAAGAAAGTCAGAGTGCACACAGGTTTGTGAAACACACTAGGGCAGTTGTTGTTCCCTTGAGATAAAGAGACATACTGCAAAGAATAAAATAGTGGCAAAAAGTAAGAAGGAGGCCAAGAGGATTACAAATTATGCATGATAAAGAGATAAGTATATACACTGTAAAGAAAGTTAGCGGGTTATTAAGAAAACCATAAACAGATCACTTCAAGTTTGTTGAAATGTAAAGAGGCAAATGCATGACCACATCATAACAGAAGTAAGTAGGATGACCTAGAGTGAACTTTGTGGAGTTCAAGGAAGCAGGCTGAGTTGAAAAAGCAAACAAAAATAGTCAGCGTGCAGGCAGGAGCAAGTCTGTGTTTACAAGTTTTGACCTTATTTTATCCTCAAATATTTATGTTAGCCAACTTAGCCAATTATAAAACCATAAAAGTGTCACCAAGCCACTTAAACCAAACCGCCAATCTCACACATGTGTACCACTCAAGTTGATATGTTCCAGGTTTTTAAGCAGGCCTTTAAATCACATTTTCCTCCTCATCCTTAAATGGACACCCCTTCTGAGCGCTGTTTGTCTTTTTTAAGACTCTTCTTGTTGCATAAGGGCTTACAGACCACTCCTAGGCCTACATGTTAATTAATCAGATTATTGCATGGGTGTCTTCATGACTTGGATTAGTGCATCCATGCACGCCAATTGAGGCACCAACAATACAAGCCATGCACATTCCACATAATGAATAGCCATCCATTCAATAATGCAAAATGAGTAACAGGTAGAAGTGGATGTAGGCCCTTAGAGTTAACAATCTCATTGGGTTTGGAGTGCGTGAAATTGTTTGGAAAGGGGGACTCTTTGATTTGTTTGATGTGTCGTTCAAGTATGCCTACAGTGGCAAGTGTAAAAGAGTGGTTTTCCACTCTTTCAAGGAGTTAAACGCAGGACAACACGTTTTGAGTGGAAAAACACTCTAAAAGGAGTGAAAGGGTTTTTTATATAACAATGTTCCACTCTATTGAGATTGGATTTCTATGCAAAACGTGGCAATCAGGGTTTTCCCCTCTTTAGGAGCCAATGGTTACCAATTTTCATAAAATTGGATCCATGATCATATATCTCGCGCGGAAATTGGCGTGTTAGGTCAACCTGGTAGTCTCAAATTTCCTGGGTCAACATATGCGGGCGCTATTTTCCCCGGAAGATACTCTGAGCTACCCCGTGAAGATCGAAGGAACGCGAACTGTTTAGTAGGAGCATGGTCAGAGTAAAAAAAGCATGTCTGGACGCGGGTAGGCGTAACCTTACGACCCGAATATGAATTTGCCTGCGGTAGTAGGAGGAAAATGTCCATCATGTCTGAACACAGCTAATTATAAGATACCATCCATTTTGATGGTTTATTGTGTGGGTGTGTGCGGGGCCGGTACTTCCCTGGTCTGCGAAGACTACTGACTACCTGTATATACCTTGTTCTTTAAAAACAAAAGGTACCATAAGGCGACGAATAAAGAAACCCTGTTTTACGGGCAAACGGACCTCTCAGCACTTATAAGACTCGCCCATTGCTTGTGTGGTAGATTTCGATCACGACAGGAGCATGCGCAGATGCGATTTTTGTGTAAGTGGTCTGTGATTTTGTCAATATTATATTTTTACTGTGATTTGTCGATCTGCATTAAATGCAAAAAGTAACAACGCCCCCGGCTGGACTCGAACCACCAACCTTTCGGTTAACAGCCGAACGCGCTAACCAATTGCGCCACGGAGGTGATTATTTACTAGGCTGTTTTGGTTTGTCATGTTCACCCGTACACTTCCCCGTACACTTTCTTGCAAAGTCGGGCATCGTTTTTTCTCAAATGTTGCTTGCATATTGCCTTTGCTGTCGCCTTTAATACATGTGCTGTCACTTGAACTTGGAACCAACGTTTAATTTGAACTGTCTATTTTCAATAAAAAAATACTCCAATACGGGAAAAAAATCAGAAAAGCTCACAGACAACAAATAAGAACATCATTTTACTCGACCTAGCATTTCAATCAACGGATTTCAATCATCGGCAAAACCCGATGATGTGAGTGACGTCATTTAATGAGCTCATTAGCATAATTTATGTCCGTGAAATATACAATAGGGTTTTGGTAGTGCTCAGGGTAGGTCGTCGGTCGGGTTTTTTATGTGGCTTTTTTAACACTTTTTTTTAGTAATTGACAATACCGTAACAATCAAACAAATCTGTAAAAATCTTGCCGTATTTTGACAAGCCAAAAAAAGATTTGGGTCGGTATTCATTGGCACGTGAATTATTTTCACCGATTTCTAAAAAAATAGAACTGAGTTTCTTTTTTTCGTCGCCTTTTTTTTCGTCATGCAGAAATAATTCATTAAAGTTACAGGTATAGGGTAGTAATAGTATGAGTTTTATGTCGAGGTTCAATAAATAACTGAGATGAACAGATGCTCTGATTTTCACAGAACACGTGAAATGTACAATCTGAACACCTGACACTATAGTGACACATATGGAAATTGATTTGAAAAAACCCCAAAAAACCGTGTTGGTCATTTTGGTTGAATAGTTTGCATACAACTACATATAACTGATGTCGTCTGGTGATTGCCTATTTGACATGAAACTCAGGGTAACGACTTCTATTCTCGAAGATCTATACTTTGAATTGTTAACGCTCTGTCGTTTAGGTATTTTTAAGCACTATTTCAAAAGATAGTCTCACCATGAAACACGTGTACGTGTAGCATAGTCAGCATGATAGTGGCACACCCACCCCTACACGTGAGGACATAAACGTATACACGTATACAAAGTATAGAAATTACAGTCAATGTGAGGACTTTATTATGTATATCACCATACATGTGAGGACTTTGCACGTTATGGGTATTGACGTCTAAGGAAGTACCCTTACATACTACTTTAAGGGGGTGAGGACTCTTCTTGTATGTGTTTTTATGCAAGACAAACAATGTGAGGACTCGAAAATAGTCCTCACGTATCTTTTTGCCGACCTCACTTTCTGTGAGTATTGTATTGGTGAGTGTACTCACATTCTCGGTGATACAGATACATAAGCTACATGTGCCAATATTAAAGTGTATCGATTTTTAAATTAAGGGCAGAAGTTTTACTTTCAACACCTTTCAGAATATGGACGTATGCGTCCAGTTTTCGAAAAGATATTAAAATATATAGAACATTTATTTTAAATGCATTATCTTTAACCCTAACCCCGAGGCATATTTTCCAAACAATCTTTTTTCGCGGCCAAAAAGCGAGGGGGAAAAGGGCACCCCGGACCTCTGGGTTCAGAGGCAAACGACTTACAACCGGGCCACGCCAAGTATATTATTTCATCGAAAAACTGCCGCAATATGGAGTACTCAAGAGTGTTAGGGTTAAGGCGGGAAACTCACATTACTGAGTTTTGCAAACGAAACAAAAAAAACACCGACTTGTCGTTACATGTACCATGACAATCCAGTCGTCGAACCGGAATTTCACAGCCCTTCAAGCAAATAATCAGCAAGATAGCAGTTTACGACACAAAACGAGCCTACATTGTAGGCTAACCGTGAACTACAAACAATATAAACTAATAAAGAAGGCTCATCGTTAAACTGTGTCGGCGTGTTTTCAAATGCAGTGACCGTATTTGAAAATAAAACGCCTTCTCAACTGTGGTTGAACGTGTCATTGATCCCGGGGGTATACAGGTTTTTACATGTAATAGACACTTGAATTTGAATTTATTATAGACCCATTGACGATATAATCGGGGCCTTGTGAATCAAGTCCATTTGCTACGGGTTTATGAATATTTACCAATATTAGTGTCGAATTGTCACTGAAATAATATCATGATATAAAGGGTTCAACAAAAGAAAGTATACCACTTTGTTTATGTCATTTTGAGTAACTTTCAATTTGTTTTTGACCAAACAGACTAAATAGGCATTTAGATGAATCTTTTAGGCATAATTTGATACCAAATTTGCCCCCTAACAACAAAGATAAACCATGATTAGCACCATTTAAAGGAAAATATCCCATTTTCAAAAGTCGCATTTCCAATACACAGCACGAGAAGATTTGGTTAATCTGTCCATGTTCTCCCCATCCATTAACATTCCTTTACATTCAAATCCTTCACCCATGCATCAGTTTACATTTGAATTAGCCCGCGCATTGAGGGATATGCGCGGTGATCAGTACGGGATAAATACGGCATATGTGTGTGTTAACAATTGGCCCTTTCTTCTCGTGCTGTGTATTGGAAATGCGACTTTTGAAAATGGGATATTTTCCTTTAAATGGTGCTAATCATGGTTTATCTTTGTTGTTAGGGGAAAAATTTAGTATCAAATTATGCCTAAAAGATTCATCTAAATGCCTATCTAGCCTGTTTGGACAAAAACTAATTGAAAGTCACTCAAAATGACATAAACAAAGTGGTATACTTTCTTTTGTTGAACCCTTTATTATCAAATTGTGAGATAGGCTTTTACGACGGGTATTCATAATATAAGTTAAAAGTTTAACGGGTTCGCCGTCGAACGAGCTTTATTATCAGTCATGGATGATATGCCTGAACCCTAACAACAATAAAACAGAGACCCACTACTTCTATTATACTGCATGAGTACCCCCAAAAGGTAAAGTTATTGTTTGTAACTTTTGAAAAGTTCTGATCATAGTGAAAGTGAACCACAGTCTGAGTGGATCTTCTCGCCATATCAGTTGCTCAGTATTTCAAATTCAAATGGAGCGGGCAAATCAGCTGCTGTAAAGCAATGTGGATTATAAGGACGGTCAGAATGTTACCTTTTGCAGACTACAAGTTGTCTGGGGTTGTTGGTGTCGAACTGAAATTACGACTGTTTTTGTTTGTGATACTGTGCGCTTTTTATTTACTTATTGGGACAACTAATGCTGCTATGTGCACCCAAGAAACATGCGTTCCTCCAGTAACTTTTGGAGCGTTGGGTAAGTACACTGTCCAATAAATGTTTGTGGTTAGAGTGGTTGTGATGAAGTAAATAAAGGGTGCTAGATATAGCGACATGTCAATGGTTTGAGCGTTTAAAAAATCTTGAACGAAAACTAAATAGGCAACTGAGGATTGGACTTATACAAGATCCCTTTCTCATGCCCATGCAAGGTTGACAGCAAATTGTTCATTTCAGTTGTTGGGAGATCATTTTCTTCCAACTATTTCATTGTATCAGTTTTCTGATCCTTGGTGTGTTTTGTTCCTGGTTTCGTTGGATTCATCTTTTCACATTTTTATTGTTTGTTAATTCATAATTTCGCTCACTACTACTAGGAACTACGGGTGTTTTTTGTTTGTTTTGATTTTGTTGATGAAAGAGTATAAATTCACATTTTTGAAGGGACAAACGTCAAAAAAGTTTCTTTCTATGTCAAAACTACTGAGTATGACACAAAGTAATCCCGGTTTCAATGTGCTAATATTGTGTATGATACACCTCATTTTGCCCTGACAGTGCTTCATATAGCGTGTCCCAGAAAATCTGCACTTCACCTTTACATCGTGGAATACAGTCTGTGAAAAATTGAAGCAGATTTTCTTGCAGATTTACATTTCTGATCATAAATCGTAAATACATTCGAAGTTACAGTGCGATACCGTTACTTCAAAATCATGGTTTTAGAGTGAAAATAAACTGTCGGGTTAACCCGACAGTTTATTTTCCCCGGTTATTTTCACTCTAAAAACATGATTTTGAGGTAATTAGGAATCGTATCGCTCTGTAACTCGGAATATATTTATGATTAATGATCAGAAATATAAATCTGCAAGAAAATCTCCTTCCAAAAGAAATTCTAGGATTGATAATAATATATAATATACCTTTATTAAATTCCGAAATAAAATTTGAGATTTTTCAATCGGTTCAGCGAAGCGAGTAGATATGTTAATATAGTCGATTTTTTGTTAACCCTTTTTTGTTAACCCTTTTTTATGTTATTTTACCTGTTTTTTCGTTTATTTGTTACTTCTCCCCTTTATTCGGTGTCTGACCTGTTGTCTAATTGTCTGTTGCATACATGCCAATGAGTGGTCGCAAATTCCGTATGTTCCTAATGAGGGCAGTATTGTCTATGTTCTGTCATTCTCCCATTGCACCCCGTTAGTGACCGCCCGCTCCAAGTGACGAACTGTCGAACTCCAAATGGCGAATGGTAGCGAATGTATGACGCTAACGGGGACAAGTAGGGCGCCATCACTTTGCAACTCACTATAATACTGCCCATGTATCCCTAGCCCATGTATGATGTTGTCATGTTTTATGGCCCGGGGTAACGGTAACAAGTAAGTAAATGCATTACTAGGTAATGCATTTGGGACTAATACTAATGAATACTCTGAAACGCTGATTAGAGAAAATGGGATAGAGACTAGAGAGGAAAAGAAAGAGAAAAAGAAAAGAGAGAAGAAGAAAAATTGACTACAGAGTAGTCTACGAAGCGAATGGAGGGACCAGCAGGTGTAGTCCAGTGGTCCAGGGCCCTTGAAGCTTGTGGGTTTAGGCATTTTTAAGGCAAAAATGCAGCATTCTAGATGCCTACTACATGTAGTACTAACTAAAAAACAATTATTCCTGCGTATAGGTATATTACCCTGCATGTATGTATTAGTATTACTATATTAAAGGTATATTATGTGATCTTTCCATGGAACGCCCTCAACATCGAAAAAAAATTTGAAAGCAGATTTTCTTGCAGATTTACATTACTGATCATAAATCGTACATACATTCCAAGTTACAGGGCGATACGATTCTTAATTACTTCAAAATCATGGTTTAGAGTGAAAATAAATTGTCGGATATCCGACAACTTATTTTATTCTAGTCTAAATTCACTCTAAAACCATGATTTTGAGGTAATTAGGAATCGTATCGCTCTGTAACTTGGAATGTATGTACGATTTATGATCAGAAATGTAAATCTGCAAGAAAATCTACTTTCTAAAAAAAATCATGAATAGAGGGCGCTCTCTGGAAAAGATCACATAATATGCCTTTAAGTAACACGAGTAAAGATGGTTTCATGAACGTTTTTCTGGACCATTTAGTTACAAACATTCTTTCTACATGTTTCAACATTATAATGTGTCTCACCCTAAATAGTGGAGAAAAAAAGACAATGAAAAAATGTTTGATTTGCGCATACAACATGTTCTTGGTTGGTTTGGATGTTGTTTAAGTTAGAATTTGAATGTGCCCACTTTGTGCTTTAATGTTACCCTTACCTATCTATTTAGTTAGTAGGCATGTAAGAAAATCCCAAAATTACTGCTTCAGAATGCTGAATCGTTTCCTTAAGAATGTCTAAGGTGGCTGTCATTTTCTTCGGTAGAGGGCGGATCCCAAATATCCTGGGTGGTCATAGTTTTTTAAGACGGAAAATAGCGGGTCATGAAATTAATACCATTGTAATGGAAGGGGGGGGGGGGCGGGGGGAGCAGTCTATTTAGTTGAAATACTGATTTTGTTCCCCGCGCATTGTTCTACATGTATATTTCAACATTGTAAAACACACAAAAAATAGGCTTGGCCACGTTAATTTTAGTTAAATATTGAGTAAATACTGAAAATAATATTTGCGCGCGTCTCAACTTTGATTGTAAAAAAAAAGATGTTTTTTTGTGTAGTAATGTTCGTGTACTAATTTCCGCATTTGTTCGACATGTTTCTACAATGAATGTAAAACAAAATTTGGGCTTGGGCACCCTAATTTTAGCTAAAATACTATTTCTTTTTGCGTGCATTGCGCGGATTCGTTTACATCTTTCAACACTGCAAAACAAATTTGGGCTTGGCCATTCTAATTTTAGTTAAACTATAATTGAACATTTTGTGCTCGCTCCGCGCACATTTGTTCTAAACATGTTTCAACATTGTCAAACAAAATGTGGGTTTGGTCACCCTATTATTTGTTTAGCGCTTCTTCATCAACTGTTTCCCCAATATTCCTAACTTAGATGGGCCTTAAAGCCTTATTTTAGGTACACAGGTGGGGGTTTGGGGGTGTGTGTGTGGGGAGGTCATAAAAATAATCAACATCGGAGTAGGGGGTCATACAATTAATTGCTTTCGTTTAGGGGGTCATAAATCATTGATGACGATAAATCAAATGTTTTGGACTGCCCCCCCCCCCCCATACCAACGAAAATGACCGCCTCCTAAAACCCAGGAGCTAAGCCCCTTCTTCTTCTTCTTCCGATAAAGTATTATATGAATATAGTCGCACTGCGTATCCCTGGAACCTAGGAATACTTATGGAATTTGGTCCCTTCACCCCACCAGGGACCTAAGGTGGGTCCCTGGGTCCCTGGACCCCACCCACTTGGTGTGGATGTTGTGTAAGTTAGAATTTGAATGTGCACACTTGTATGTATTTTACTCATGTTTATAATAGTAAATACCAACAATACTAATAGGGATCATTGGTTTTTTTTAGTTAGTAGACCTTATAGACAATAGGCAAAATGTGAGAAAAAGCTAAAGTTACTGCTTCAGAATGCTGAATCTTTGCCTTAAAAATGCCTAAAACCTAGGAGCTTCCAGGGACTTTGCACCTGGACCCCATCACATCAGGGGCCCTAGGCGGGCCCCTGGACCAATGGCGTATCCAGGGGGCAGCAGGCCATGCCCCCCTCTCCCGTTGACAAAAGATTAAAAAAAGGGGGAAGGGGAGAAGAAGGAGGAAGAAGAGAAGAAGGAGGAAGAGGGGGAGGTAGGGGAGGGAGAAGGGTAGGGGCATAGGCGGTGCAAATTGGGAGTGAGGGTTACGGAGTCACGTCCCCATGATTTTAATGTGGAGACGTTAAACATGTTAAAAACGTTACTGGACCTTCTTAGTGTTAAAATGCAAATTTTGCGGGCTTTGCACGTACATGACGTATTAGTTTCAATGTTTCATTATTCAAGCTTATCAAGATGGCGTCAGGAACGTGTTTTCTGAACTACTTAAGTTCAAAAACTGAATATTTTTGCTCGATTCGCGCTCATTTTTCCTACAGGTTTCAACATTACAATGGGTCTCAAACCACCGTAAATATTCTAAATATTATGTGGGGGACGTTTAAAACTTCATACTGGACCTTTTTAAGTGTTAAAAATGTCAATTTTTGCGCGCTTTGCGCGTATTAGTTTCAATGTTTCATTATTCAAGCTGAACAAGATGGCTTCAGGAAAGTTTCCATGACCATTTTAGTTTAAAAACTGAAAATCTTTGCACGCTTCGCGCGCATTCTTTCTACAGGTTTCAACATTATAATGAGTCTCGAACCACACCAAATATTATGTGGTGTACGTTAAATACTTTATACTGGACCTTTTAAGTGTTAAGAATGCAATTTTTTTTGCGCGCTTCACGCGTATTAGTTTCAATGTTTCATTATTCAAGCTGGATAAGTGGCTTCAGGAAAGTTTTCTATGACCATTTTAGTTTAAAAACTGAAAATCTTTCTACAGGTTTCAACATTATGGGTCTCGAACCACCCCACATATTAGGTGGGGTACGTTAAATACTTCATACTGGGCCTTTTAAATGTTATAAATGCCACATTTTGCGCGCTGTGCGCGTATCAGTTTCAATGTTTCATTATTCAAGCTTATAAACAAGACGGCATCAGGAAAGTTTTCCATGACCATTTTAGTTCAAAACATGAAATATTTTGCGCGCTTTGCACGCATTTTTTCTGCAGGTTTCAACATTATAATGGCTCTCGAACCACACCAAATATTCTAAATATTATGTGGAGGACGTTTAAAACCTCATACTGCACAGTTTTAGTGTTAAAATCCCAATTATTGATCACGTTAGTTCCAATATTTCAACATTTAAGCTTAACAAGATGGCTTCATGGAATTTTTCTGGACCATCTTGTTAATACATGTATGACCGCTGATCCAGAGTTGCCAGAAGATGTCGAATTTCCGGTGACGTCACGGAACGTTTTTGATGACATGATCTGGATCAATTTTGGTCGCACCATAAAGTCGGTAGGCCCCTCGTCGCCATTCTTTTCTTGTTGACTTGTTAGTGCGAGTAATTTTGCGGCTTGTCATTTCCCGTTTTCAGTCTTGTGTTCCCTTTTGTTTGCGTGTGCCGAACTTGCGGCCTCTCTCGCCATAGAGATACAATTTTGGCGTATATCACTAGGTTTTCAGGGGTAAGGAACTCTGTAAGAATCAATGTCATTACTTGAGAACTCTGTGAAGACTATACATCCAAGTTGGAGGCCCAAACGGCCACCGATGTATCAAAATTGCTTTTACGAAGTTAAGTATTTTTCACAATAGAGATATAGGCCTAATTCTGGTGTCTATCTCTGGGTTTTAAAAAGTAGGGAGTTCAGTATAAGATCAATAACAATAACAGTAACAGTGTCATTGAGTACTCAGTATACATAGGCTACTATAAATCCAAGATGATTTCCAGAATGGCTTCTGATTCGGCTAAGATAGAAATTGATATAAGTAATTATTTTTCACCATAAAGGTACCTGTGTTAACTGTAAATCTAAGGTGGCTGTAAAATTGGCTACAATATCAGGACATATATGACTATATATCGGAATTACTTATGATGTAATTTTAATTGTCATCCTGTGGACACAATTTTGATGATGTCAATCCTTATCCAAGATGGCGTCTATACCAGATTACCGAAATATCAAAATGGCTATACATTCACTTAGCCTACTGTTGCATGTTGGTTCTTTTAACCTTTTTTTCTTCAGCATTTTCTCGAGCCTGGTTCCTTCCTTCAAGACTCAGGTGTGGGACGTGTGTTTTAACCAAGTTAACCTCATATTTGACCATTTACTTTCAAAATAGAATTATACGCGATATTCGCGCGAATTGTCCCCATTTTGCATTGTATTTTGTAAAAAAGGTTATAAGACTAAGAGTAACTCAATTTATCAAGATCAAGTTAACACAATTTGCTGTCACCGTGTTTGCCGACGACTTTCTAATTCAGTATCTTATTTGTCGTACTTTTAGAATATGGTTTCGGCTATTGTTCGACATTCAGCCTGGCAGAGGGAACCGCTGGTGGCAATAATGATTTTGAAGTGTGTATTTGTAGAGGATCAGGGGATGATCCTATGGCAAACAATCGTAAGTATTGCCTAACCGGACCCAAAAGGTAGACGTCCCATAATATATTCAATCTTATTTGAACCATAGCGGTCAAGGCATTTAATATGAAAATGGGACTGAAAATAAAAGAACCATGACCTGACAGGTATGATGCACGTGAATCCATGTTTACGATATTGTAACGGACCGGGGTAGGCCTATAGGATTTAAACACCGGATCCCTATTCCCCAATCGAGGTTCCAAAAGGTAAGGCCCAAGCCGTGGCATCGCATGGAAACTTCGACTTAGGACAACAACTACCAGAGGGTGGGTTCGCTGCTCAACCAAAAGATCTAAAAGAACGTCAATCGTGAATATTTGATAACAAATAAATGACAAAGTAAAAGGAAACATGGCAACAAAATACATATCAAGTCACATATTAAACTTTAATTTGGCCCAAACGTCAAAACTTCTCCTCTCTTTCACAAACAAAATATTGCACATTGAATCTGGAATTATGGCCTAAGATTTCCAACAATACATTTCTCAAAATATTGCACTCTGAATAAAAACACCTCAAGTAATTTTGACTTATCACAATTAATTAATTATTCCATCTCATTACTCAGAGAAACATCCAAATATTCTTAAATTCCAATCCATAATTCTAAGAAACATTTATCCACAAAATTCATAAAATTCCAACCCCAATTTATTGTCTTTCACATGCACCCAAGTTCCCTACATGAACATGATGAAGAGGAATCCAATTTATTGACAACGATTTATATCGGTTAAAAAGAAACCTCTCGGTCAGCGCAGATTAACGATTCATTTTCGGCATTTCCGCACTAACGAATCTCCAGCCAAACACCCCCGGTATAGCATCCAAAACCCGGGTGGTGAGAAACCCGGGTTTTGAGTAGACACTAACTGGGCAAAACCCGGGTTTTGCGCAACAACACCACAAGGCAGTGCCACTCAACTTGCCGATCTGAAGCTGGTGTCCCATTGTTGGTGGCGCTGTTTGTATCGTCTGCCATAGAAATCCTACAGCTTACGGGTACATGTAAGCCCCGTAAGGGTTATCTATGTCGTCTGCTTTAGGTATTCGAATTAATTGAAGTTTACAGGGAATTTTTCGGAACCCCCCCCCCCCCCATGGGGCCGGTTTTGAGTTTATGATACCGCGTGCTGGAGGATACACAATGCGCTCCCCATAGACGATACATGCAAAGTAGGAGGGGTCAAACAATGGGCTCTAACTTGAGTGATCCCATACGTCCATGACATTTACAGAGAGTGCTGGGAAAAGCTGTTTCGAACCGTTGGTGCGATTTGGTAGTGTACTTTTGACCATATTTTATTGAAAAGCAATCACTTTATTTCATTTTGCCTGTTGTCATCACATACATATGTACACTATATGAAAAATCAGGCGGGGTGATCACATTGACCACCACCCCCAAGTTTAAAAAAAAAGGGGAGGGGAGGGATATCCCCCTACCGGGATTTCCGCCCTACATGTATTAGGGCCGGACTCCCTTTCCCCCTGCCTCTCATGTATTATTATAATAGTTGTATGAATTACAGGGACTCGACTCCCGCACTTAGACCCCCTCTTCAACATTGTACGAATAACACAGAGAACCCCTCTTCTCTTCAACAATAGCTGTACGAATTACAGGACAGGAAAATAAGGGTCTCAGGAACTGATGTTTTTTTCAAAAAAGGAAGTCTTGAGAACTGGCCTATAGGTCAATTTTGATTAGCAACAAATAAAAGATGAAAACAGACAAAAATGAGGACAAATCGAATGCAATTAGGTGAAATGGCACATTGCTGAATAGTATAGGCTGAAATTCAGCACGAATATAATTGGAAAAGGGGAAATCCGCTAAAAGGACTCACACCCCCTTAATATAGGAGAACCCCGTGACCATCTTAAGATTCGATATACAAAATAAAATCTGGGTAATGCATGTGCACTACTTGGATTCCTCCTCCCCCTTCCGATCACAGGCATGCCACTCCCGCCCCAAATGCGGTAATTACAAGTAAAGACCCGGGGGGGTGGGGGTAAATCATCCAACATGCAGGCAAGTGGCCTTCTAAGGCAACACCCATTTGAATGTTGCGAATATTTTGGACTCTGAGGATATCTAACCCCAGTGATATACCCATTCCTCCCACTCCAATATTGACAATTGACTAAACATCGAAAATTCGGGGGTTTAACTCGATCCGTAGAAAGTCAAGTTTCCATACACGTGTTGTCATAAAAAAAAACCATCCACATTTTAATCTGAGTGCCACCCCCACCCTAACTTTAATTTTAAGTAGCCTACAAGTTAATCAGCATATAGGGCCTAATATTTACACTCACTCAACACACATCAGGAACAATTGCAAAATGTGTCTCACGGCCCATTGAACCATTCATTAATTCATTAAACAAGATAAACAATGATAAAACCACATCAAATTTAAATAAGAAAACCAATGCCTAATAGTTTGCATGCGTAGAAACAGCAGTTCCAACAAGATCACTGATATTCCCCGCTATTCTCGCCCTTACAACAGCTGTACAAACAACCAGTGCCATGCATGAATTGCACGACGTATTTCTGCGCAAAACCCGGGTTTTGCGCCGAAATACGTGCACAAACCCGGGTTTTGTGCAAGGCCCCGTTTTTGTATGCGAAAAGGCGAAAAACTAGGGGCTTGCGCAAAACCCGGGTTTTGCACAGACCCTAGTTTTGGACGCGGCACCGGGATGGTTTTACACTTTTCAATGTAGACATTGATGAAGACTAATAGCGGTAAACCAAATCTCGCTCAGCGCAGATAACATTTCGCTTTCGCCTGAGTTTTAAAAACAAGTCTAAAAAATCCCGACCAAAAGTCCTCTCCTACATGACCTTCCACTTTTCAATTATAAAAGTGCAAAATGGTTTAGAGAATAATGACTGTGTAACCACTGTTTTCGTGAATTGTCCCGAAGGGGCGCAGCCCCTAATGGACAATTCCGAATGACCAGAACAACAAGATTTCAAAACAAATTCACGAAAACAGTTGTTAAGCAGTCATTATTCTCATTCATTTCTGAAAAGATGCATATATCTATCTAAATCATTGATTTATAAAAATTGCGCTAATAATTAATTATATCGTTTTCTGTTCATTTTGTCCACCCTTTCTAAGTTATTGAAACAGTCCAAGTCGGGTCATCCGGGAGTTTAATAGTAATGGGAGAGGCTATTCGAATCGCAAACTGAAAGCCTCCCATATATGGAACTGGGGCGTGCCTAAGTGGGGCGTGTCTGAAAATGTACCTTGTAAAACGAGGGCGCTATCTTGACAACGCCATGATTGACAGCACAAAAGTCCTTATAAGGGACATTGAGACGTTCGATGCAGCGCGAAGTCTGCGCGATGTACCTTTTGCGTCAACTCATTAGCATAAATGTACCTTGTAAATCGAGGGCGAAAAACATTAGAGGCTTCAACGTCGGCAATGGGAATCTGTGTACAGTGGCACCGACCTGGGGTCATCCCCTCATTAACATTTTTATCATTCAACCAATCAGAAATAAGCTTTAATCGTGTTTCCTCATAACTCATTGAATATTCAGTTTAGAGCGCGAGGCTTTAATTTGATTGGTCGGTCAATGAGCAAAACAATCGAACACTTTGGCGTAGTACTTACGGCCAATTTTTAGTAACCTGCGCTCGGCGTGAGCGTTATCATCTAAATATTAATTTGATTGGAACGCACTTGGTACGCAGCTATCACGACTATTCATGAAGTAATGAATGATTTGTAATTACACGTCCTCTAAAAAGCTAGGACCTAAAAGTGTGCTTGTACAAGACTAAAAATTTGACAACAACAAAATACCATGTGGTTTCCAAAATTCGGGGGGGGGGGGGGGGGGGGCGGGGCACTCCTTTTTTCAACCATCTATACATAAGTCAAAAATATATCAGTATAAGCTCAACTTCTTTCTTGCATTGTTAAAAAAACAAAATATTGATTGGAAACGAAGAGCTGGTTTTTCATTTTTTCAATAAAATGCTGGTCAAAAGTACATGATGTATACACCAGATCGCACCAAATGAGTTCGAAAATTGAAAACAAATCCACTGCCCCCCCCCCCCCCCCCCTTCATACTCCCCATGTCCGCGCTAGCGCGCCTCCCTCTTAGGTTTCACTTTTGAAAATATTAAAATAATCCTCGCCCCACCACTACTCTCCCCCACCACCCTCCCCCACCACCACCTCTCCCCAGACCACCACGCCTAATTCACCATCCCCCACACGCGCATCTCCATTCAAAGACGGAATGCGACGCCCCTGATTGTGGGCGTACTTCCACAATGTAACTGTAGGTGTATGTTTTGTGCGCTTATTATTTATTTGTTTATCTAGTTTTTTATCCTGACTGATTTATTTATTTATTGTTTGATTGATTTAATATCTATTTTAGCTGTTTAGTAAATTTCAATTAGTAATTTGCCGCAACACTTGTTACCCGCATATCACATGTCAAATTCCTCTTCTACCCCTCCCCCAAGACCTTCCTGCTGTAGGCAAAACCGGGAGGCAAAACCTATCGAACATCCTCTGGGCATTTTAGCAACGCATGGAGCGCCCCCTAACGAGCCATCACATGTCAATTTAGGTAATTTATGCGGTGTTGACGGTAACGAGACACTTCTCCCATTGACTCCCTGTCTGATATTGCAACATGCCACATCTACAATGATTTAAATGGCAATAAAAAATAAATACCAAGAACTATAGAGGGCAGCAACACGCTTTTATCAGCAGTCCAGATGGATGATGCTCATAATAAAATATTTAAGATTTAGGAAATAGCAGTTTGTTATAATATTTTCCACATTCTTTTATAAAGTACAATCACAAAATGATCGATCAATTACCGTTTGAAGAATTTGTACGATAAACGTGCGATCTGCAAAGAAATCCAATCGAAGCCGACCCTATACGTTTTATCCATCTCAGTGGACAAACAGTTGCTTTAACGTCCCCTTGTTTTTGCAACTTCAATCTACATCATATAGGCCTCCTAACATTAACTTTTCACAGCTTGTAGTTTCAAATTGGCGAGAGATATTTGTTTTTTATCTCTCCGCGCGCCCAGGTCGGGGCCCAGGTAATCCAAGCGTATCTCGCGGGATTTAATACGGTATAGTAAAAGGTTGCCCCAATTTCTTTCCCAGTCAGTCACCTCGTGAATTTCACGTAAGTGGGGGGGGGGGGGGGGGGGGGGGGGGGGTCAAAAAATTTCGCACGGTCAAAAAATTTCGCACAGTCACAAATTTTCGCACGGCCACAAAATTTGAGTAACCGGCCCTGAGAGGCCCAAAACCAAGCGGCCCATGTGGCGATCGCCACAACGCCACAGTGGCCAGTCCGCCCCTGTATGGGGGCCCTGGGTGTCACGATATAGGGGGCCGAAAAATGTGTTTAATCAGCCGAAGAGTTACATGGACAAAACCTGTTGGATATGAATCCTTAGAGGGTACTTATAACAATGGTACACTGCAAAAATGCAAAAATGTTGAGTAAAATTTTACTCAACAGTTGAGTAAAAACAGTTGGCTAAAATGATTTATCAACAGTTGGGCAATCATTATTACTCAACAGTTGCACAATTTTAATTACACAATAGTTGGGTATAATTAATTAACCATTTCTTGGGCATTTTAATACATGTTGCTTAATTTGTGAATTGTTTTTCAATATATTTAGCATTTTTGTATAGCAACTGTTGCTTAATTTATCAAATGTACCCGTATGTTGGGTGTTTTAATGCCAATTGTTGCTTATTTGTGACATGTTTTTATTATATATTGAGCATTTTTGTATAGCAACTGTTGCTTAATTTATCAAATGTACCCATATGTTGGGTGTTTTAATGCCAATTGTTGCTTATTTGTGACATGGTGAAATAAGCTTATTCCCATGGATGATCACAAATATAAGGACCGGACTATCACATCATCTTCTTGACAGACCAAGCTTCAAACATTAAAAACCGGACTCACAAAACGCCTGTCAGATGTCACAAACTCTGATGTTGATGCGGATTCACCGTTTTATTTACTAGACTATAATTTATCCAGATCCAGAAATCTCAGCTCGTGCACAAGACGCCATGATGATTGCGTAGGCCTATCACGAAATGGGATTTTTTGGACAACAGTTGCCTAAAATTCACATGTGCGTAACTTGCATCAACTGTTGCGTGATTTTCCTCAATGCTCATGCAACAGTTGCTGAAGTGGAATATTTCTCCATTAGAATCGAGGATTTAAGCAACAGTTGATCAATAAAAACCACATGAGTTAATCTTAACATAAGTTGCGTGATTGCCTGAGACAAAATAATACTCAACAGTTGCCGAATTGAAACAATTAACGCAATATTTTAGCAACAAAATGAGTTTTGACCGGGGGTTTCCCCAACTTGTTGCTAAATTGTTTTGCTCAACGTTGGGTAGTTTTTACTTTTATACAACACCTCGATTTCTACATTATGTTGAATAAAATGTAATCAACCATTTACCCAACAGATGATTAAACGCAATTAAGCAACGTATTTTGCTCAACATTTGAGCAGTTTAGCAATGACAGCAACTTTTTCCTGTACGGGTGTCACGAGCCGGGATAGCTTGGATTTAAGAATTAAATGATTTACTATACACAGACTTTGTAAACAACAATTTAATATAAAACAAAGATCATGAATAAATGATGCAATACATTTCACGCGCTCAGTGATCACTGATTTGGTTGAGGCTATGTGCAGGGCTGTCAAGTTTTGGGATTTGCTTGAAGGGAGAGATACAGACTCAACAAAAATCGTAAAACATGCACAATTTTTCCCCGTCAGCAGCTGAAATCTTGATAAGTGGGTGGGGGGGGGGGGGGGGGGGGGGTAGCGATGATGTTTTCCTCAAATCCGCACAAAAATTGCATGGTCAAAATAGCAAATGTACCGACGGAAGCTAGTATAAAGGTGTTGATACACATTTTAATTGAGGTAATTTTGTTGAGGCGGGAGATTTTATATGCTAGGCGGGAGTGCGGGAGAAAGAGTGTCTATGCGGGAGAGTTGACAGCCCTGCTATGTGTACTTATCGTATACATGTTCCACCAGAAGATCGGTTGTCGCGGGCTCGAGAGTCTTCCATATCGTCGGCAAAACACTAGAAGTCAGTTCTCCAGCAGTGAAGTTCCGTCCTGGACCGGTTTACAAGTCTGCCATAGACTACAGAAGTTAGTCTCGCAGTGCCGTATCTCTTCTATTAAGTTCTCCAATCTCATTCAACAGGGATGAGCTATAATAATAGTCCTGCCATAGACAACAGACGTTTCTCGCAGTGCCGTATCTTTATAATACCTTATTAAGTTTTCCGTTGTATTCGTTAGGGGTTTTCAGAGGTGCGCTGGTGTTGAGGATATTTTTTAAGCATGTTCAAAATTTTGAGCGGGTGGCAACGTAGTGCAGTGCTCAATAAACGCTGAGCATTGTTTGGTGTACGTTGCTTATTTTTGTCAGCTGTTCGGCCATATACGGTGCTTAAGAATACACCCAAAGTGCCCAACCTTCAGACAGCAAATGCTTAAAGGAAGGGTCCCGCAAGCACAACATTGAGCATTATTTGTTAGAAAAATAATTATCAAGCCGAAATTACGTAATTATATAGAACGAAACACCATACTTGTCACAAAAATGAATAAAAACAGCCATCACTCAACATGCAATTTTTAAAATTCGCGGCGATCGAAAGTCCCGGTGTCGATGACGTCATGGGTATCGGTGCTCAAATTTGCGCATGTGCATTGTATAACTCTGACATCATCGACACTGGGACTTTTGATCGCCGCGAATTTTAAAAAGTGCATGCTGAGAGATAGTGGTTTTTATTTGTTTTTGTCATTAGTGTGGTGTTTTGTTCTATATAATTACAAAAGTTGGGGTCGATAGTTATGTTTCTAACATATAATGTACACTTTTATGCTTGCGGGACACCTCCTTTAACATATACATAGGCCTACCGTATTGATCACTTCGTTGTCACCTTCTCAACATTTTGAACACGCTCAAACAAATTCCTAGACCACAGCGCACAACTGCGAACTTCCTAGCGAACCACCAGCGAATACATGTACAACGTATACCAAATATGTCACGAACGACTGACAACTTAATACACGACCGTACATCCACATTTCCAAAACGTCGGGAACACGTTAGCTCTATTCGCTAATGTGACAGAGCCAACGTTTACATCACGTTGCAAAATCGTTCATATTCATCCAAACTACAACATAAATACAACATGTGTATGGCTTTATTGTTTTGACGACTTTTTGGCAAATTCGTGAACAACCAATTTGTTCAATTGGGACGACCATTACGACGTTGGCGATGATGATGAGATGATGATGATGATGACGATGACGATGATGACGTTGAACAATGACGATGAAAAGTAGACGAAGACGATGATAATGATAATAATAATTCATGATGATAAAAATAATTTGAATTATTTACTTTTTTCCTTCATCACTATTAGAGCTGGCAGTGGGACACGTGGGCACGGATAGCGACGACTTTAACGAGGGAATGGATCCAATCACAAAAAATATGAAAAAAATTGGCGGGAATGTCATGGCTGGCAACACTGACTGTGAAACCACTAAATTGAAAATCAATCCGGATTCGGATGCCGAGACTGACGAAATGTTTACGTTAACGTTAACGCTAACAGATTGCACAGATTGTACCCTTAAAGTTGGTTATGATGTACTTACTATTACACTGACTGATGATGATTCACCTGTAACACCTGTATCAGGAGTCTGTAATGATTGTGCCAGTAAGTAGTATTTAAAAAAAGAAAAAGAAACCTCAATAGATACAGGAGGGCAAAGATATTTTAAAGAGGGCATAATACTTACACGTTAACCAATACCGCACCTTATTGGACGTTTGAAGGCATGTGTGTTTCGGTCGCATCAAGATAAAGACCAATAGTATTCAGCGCTGTTATGAAATAACCCCACAACAAGTCACCTATAGATTTTAACTCTCTTTCCCCGAACGATTGCATCTATTAATGTAGTATCGATCTAAACAGTTTGAGATCATTATCCACAGTGTGCGTGGGTTCGAGTTTAAATATAAGTACATCATCAATCGGACATGGCGAACATATGTGATAATTCAATGTTCAATTGTTAGAAGCATTTGCACTTTCACTGTGGCATATCTTTTTGAACGTTATGGTACCCTAGATTATTCTTAAAAGAATTGGAAACCAAACATATGATTTAAACTATTAAAGAACTAATTTTGGTTCATTGGAAAACCTTTAGAAATTCCACAATTTTATAAATACTTTTTAGACTTTTTTTCCTCAGCCTTCGAGTGTGTGTGATTTCCCGTGTTCAAGGTGTTTTATACTTCTCTATTACAGCTGATACCTGGTACATACTCGGTAAACCCGTGTACACCGTAACCGAACCTACGGCGGGGACAGCACAAGTAATGGTCACCATATATAGGAAGGGTCGGATTGACCATGCTTCAGGAGGATCTGTAGGTAAGAGCTTGGAACAGACAGTAGAGCCGGATGTCTCTTTATTTCAATAAGGGCCTGATTTTCGCACGACTCTTGACAATTACAAATACATGTATTGACTTTACGATATTGTGTTAAGATAAAAATTTAGCTCCAATATGACATGTGGTATTTCGATTTTAAAAAGAAGAGATACGCGATTACGTGTTAAACCAATATACGATAAATGCTAATTATTGAAGAACTGTTCCGTTTACTCCAAGTTGCTGGAAACGCTTAATTAAAAAACAATGATCCACAGTGTCAAAAGCAGCTGATAGATCAAGGAGAACGAGAGCAACAAGTCTACCCTGATCCATCGCTGATAGAATGTCATTTTCCACTTTGAGTAGTGCAGTCTCAATGCTATGGTTGGCACGATAGGCAGACTGGCGATGATCAAGAAAAATGTGAGAGGTCCCATGACATTTTTCGGGACCCCGTAGGACTTCAAAAAACAAATTTAAGGGGTCCCCCAAGAAAATGAGAGGTCCCCAAGTATGGGTATTTGAAAATGGTCGAAACTGATTTAGGAAAGTTGTTAGTCTGAAGATGAGGCAAAATTCTGGAAAGTACAATGCGCTCGAGAAATTTTGACAGAAATGGTAGATTTGATACCGGGCGGTAGTTCTTCAGAATGTCATGGTCGAGACTAGGTTTCTTTAAAAGTGGGCGAATAAGTGCAGTCTTAAAATTTGATGGAAATATTCCAGAGGAGAGAGATTGGTTAATTATCTTTGTAATTACTGGGATAATAACATGTGAGTAGTCTTTCAGTACATTTGTAGGCACTGGATCAAGGTTACAGCTTTTGGTTGGTGAACGATTCAAGAGTTTTAATACTTCCGTAGCACATTCAAACGAAGTGAGGTTGGCGTCATTTGTAACGTAGCTTAGTGATTTTAACAAAACAAGAGTTTTGAAAATCCATGTATATAAGTTCAACTGGTGGTAAACATCCCACGCCACCAAACCACGGCCATCATGAGATGACAATGCCACATCATCCTAGGCCATCTATCTACGGCAATTCTGGGCCATCCCAGACCATTTAATTAAATCCATCTCAGGTCCTCCTAGGCTATCCTAGGGGGCTATCCCAGGCCGTGGTAGGCTTTCACAAGCCATGTTAGGCCATCATAGACGGAGCAAGGTCATCATAGGCCGTGGTTCCCAGGTTAGTTTGTTTGCTTGTTTACCACGTCGGTCTGTGCGGATACACACGCTGGGTCAAACTCGCTAGTCATAAGGGTCGCTAGTCATAAGGGTCACTAGTCATAAGGGTCGCTAGTCATGATAGACCCTAACCCTAACCCTAACCATAATCCTACCCTAACCCTAACCCTAACCATACCCTACCCTAACCCTACCCTAACCCTAACCATAACCCTAACCCTAACCCTAAACCTACCCTAACTCTACCCTAAACCTAACCCTAACCCTAATATACTTTTATGACTAGCGTACTCGTGGTATAGGAACATACACGTTATGACTAGCAACCCGTATGACTTAGCGGGTAGACCCCCACACGCTCGGGTCCTGCTGGGATCAGACTTACTCAAGCAATATGCTCGGACCGGGCTCTAAATTTGTCTCTACATGAATTATAAATGATACAACTGTTACCTATTGTTTTCCATAGACGTCATCATAACAGATCTTAGCGCAACGGACACGGGGACAGATGATGACTATGATGCGCAGGGAGGATCTGTAAACGTTCCCTTTGCAGTTAACGTCGATGAACAAATATTAACCATAGACATCGTTGCGGATGACATTGTTGAAGCAACCGAGAACTTCCTTGTGCAACTTTCCAATCCCAGTGGAACGAACGATGCGACTAATGCCGAAACCCTTGGTGATCTAACAACTGCGCTGGTATCTATTTATGATGTAGATGCACGTGAGTATATAGACACACAGCATGCACAAGTCACGGAAAATACGCTAAATTTTACCCTCAAAACCTGCGCATGCGTAAATCGCAAAAATATTGCTTGCCTTTATATAAATCGTGCAGAAAAAGATCAGAAACCATTTGAGAGTACATTTAGTAAATTTAGAGAAACAATGAACATTGAACTCTTGTTATTGTGTTTCATTTTGTTTCTTTCATGATCGACAATAGTAACATGGTATGACTTTGAGCGTTCTGTATACACTGCCAAGGAATCTGATGGAACTCTTAGCATTTTCGTTAACAGACGAGGAGATCTGAGTGTCACTCCTACCGTACGTAAGTGCAATTTTTATTCATCACCACAGTACGAGGTACTCTGATGTTCTTATATAATTATAAAATGTGATTTTAACACTCATTTCTGTTATCATCAAAATACATATCCTATATAATATTTTATATCCTTAAAAGCCAAACTTGTTTCTTTTTGATGATTGGTTTCATGTATCCCTTTTGTTGATGATTATTTTTATACATTTTTGATCACCTCTATTACTTTACCCATAATCAACCCTGCAATATTCTAGGCTTAAGATATTTCGTATAGATGCTACATGTATGAGCGTAAAAGTAGTGACTTTGTATACCCTACTCTTAGTGGAAAAATCCCAAGTGAATGTTTGCTTCCATGAAAACAACCACTGGAGCAATTAAAATCGACTTTTGGAATATGACTGATGATAATGTGCCTTTATTTACGTAGAAAACACTAAGTGACAAAACCCTAATCATGCTAATTGATTCTGTTTAAAGAACAGGTGGCATGACCAGCCTAAGAAATGACTTTTACTTATCATACTCTATAACTACTGTGTTATTACATCATGAGCATGGCTTTGGCCTTGGGTAGTCAGATTGGGGTAGTCAAAGGATCCATTGTTAGATCTAGTGGCATGTCCGTGATTTCAACTGATCGCGATTTGTTACTCTTATTTCCTCCCATAATCCGTGTGGTCTGATTGAATCAAATATAATGAAGGTTCTACCTGCGAACCGTAACACAAATTCAATATTTTTAACAACTCAAGTATTGCTTATTGTTACATGGGTGGTGGGTCGAAAAGTAACCACTTAGTTAATAATGCCGTTAACATTATACCCATAGCAATCGAGAGATAAGAGATAAAAATTGTTTTCCAAAATTAATTTGTATTCATTAGTTGTGATCTAAAGACATTACTCTCAAAGTAATCGATTTACAAATGAAGCGATATATTATTTATTCAAACTGGTCACAGGCAAGACAGGTTATACCGCTTTATTTTTTCCATTACCCGTGCCAAACGTTCACTATTCATTTATATTCATATATATAGGAGTTTCACTGTTTTAGCAGCACTTGAAATCAGTATTCATTAGCTACCTTGTATGGAAGTTTTTCTCAAACGATTCAGTGTTCATAACAGGTGAACAAATTCTTAATTTCAACTGGTCACAAGTTGTTTCGCCTTATGTTCTCCAATCCCGTAAATTGTCCAAAGTTTACACTTGCAAAAGGATTTTTTTATTGGTTGCTGTGTATATTGTACTAGCCAAGAGGTACACATAAACAGAATAATAGATCCGTTATGAGTGACCCCTTCTGGTAGTGGTAGCTCATAAATGTCGTTAATATAACCGGAGAGTAGAAAAGATGTCTTGAAATATGGCATTTGTGCACGTAATTCAATGGGGGGAATTCATTGGTGTGGTGCGCCGACATGGTATTGCATCTGATTTCCTCGTGTATTTTATATGATCTGATATCAACTGTCATGCATACCTTTTTCTAACATATTTCATTAACGCTAAAAAAAAATGCAGTTGAAATACCCTGAGCAAAGAATGTAAGGATGCAGAATTGTGCAGTTAATTACCCTGAGCACCAGAGTCTAGGCATGACATCTGCTCTGATGTATGAAGGTCCTGACATAACTACTAAGACCCCAGTAACTAAAACAAAACATGAAATCAGAGATAAGGCTTCAGTTGCATGATGAACAAAGAGCAAAGAGAATCAGTGAGCCTCTGCTCACAGCGATGAGAGAAGTCACGCAGGACTATTGTGATGTAAACTAAAAAAAGACCGCTATTTATGAGCTACCACTACCAGAAGGGGTAACTCATAAGGATCTATTATTCTGTTTATGTGTACCTCTTGGCTAGTACAATAAAATTAGTTAATAAAACTTAGCCTCACCCTAATAGAGATTTTCTGTTTTGTATTTTATGGCATATTATCTTATAGGCCTACAAACAGTTGAATTTACGGCAACTGCGGGTGCGGGAAAAGATTTCACGTCCATAGTGGTCACCGATCCGGTAACATTTACCGGCGACCAAGCAACTATTGTACTGGATCTTTTGCCCGATACAATTCCTGAAGGTATCGAATTTCTAGAGGTTTCGCTAAGTTTACCAAGTCCAGGAGCGAATGAAGTGCTCGGGGAATTACATAAAGCTATAGTCATTATTGTTGATGATGATGATGAAACCTCGTATTATTTTGAACGCCCTGTTTTTACTGCTCGAGAGTCAGATGAAACAATCGACATTGAAGTTAATAGACGAGGAGATGTGAGTGTGACTCCTACCGTTCGTAAGTGGGCCTATTTCTATTATCATGTTCATACATAAAATACTGTTTGAGAGTTATCTATATATTCTTGCATATTATCTTGTGTTATCTTTTGTTATTGCTCTTATATTTTAATGATTTTCTAATTTTTTTCTTCATAAAAATTCAATAATTTTAACAATTAAAGTATTGCTTATTGTTACATGGGAGGTGTGTCGAAAAGTAACCACTTAGTTAAGGCCGTTAACATTATACCCATAGCCATCGAGAGATATAAGATCAAAATTGTTTTCCAAAATTAATTTGTCTTCATTAGTTGTGATGTAAAGACATTACTCTCAAAGTGATCGATTTACAAATGAAGCCATATGTTATTTATTCAAACTGGTCACAGGCAAGACAGGTTATACCACTTTATTTTTTCCATTACCCGTGCCAAACGTTCACTATTCATATATTCATATATGACCTGCATAGAAGTTTCACTATTTTATCAGCACTTGAAATCAGTATTCATTAGCTACCATGTATGGAAGTTCTTCTCAAACGATTCAGTGTTCATAAACAGGTGAACAAATTTTTAATTTTAACTGGTCACAATTTGTTTCGCCTTATGTTCTCCAATCCCGTATATTGTCCAAAGTTTACACTTGCAACAGGAATTTGTTTTATAGGTTGATGTGTATAGATTTTTGCATGACAGGTTACGTACTATGAATTCCAAATGCCTACATGGGAGCACTACACAATATCAATGCGTAATTCGTGTATCCTGCAGTAGTTCCGTAAAAGCACCGGGGCGAAGATTAATATTGAAAATGTGAGGTTCTCGAGCAATTTTATTCTCCGGGGATGGTATTTTTGTATATAAATGGACGAATGGGGCCTATCCGTAGCACCTATAATGATTAAATACGATTTCTTTAAATTGATCGACCTAAATAGTGCCCAGGGCGTAAGCACCTGCCTAACTGGTGAACAGGCATGCCAGAAAACGTGAAAAAGTGAGGGCGTTATATGCGGATCCGTAGCGAATAAATTAGGTCGATAACCCCTAATAAAACATGGCTTAAATTAAAGTTTAGACTTGACTGAAAATTGTCATAGGTGACAAACTGACAAGTATGTCGTTAATGTGACCGGAGAGTAGAAAAGATGTCTTGAAATATGGCATTTGTGCACGTAATTCAATGGGGGAATTCATTGGTGTGGTGCGCCGACATGGTATTGCATCTGATTTCCTTATGTATTTTACATGATCTGATATCAACTGTCATGCATACCTTTTTTTAACGTATTTTGTTAACGTTAAAAAAAATGCAGTTGAAATACCCTGAGCAAAGAATGTAAGGATACAGAATTGTGCAGTTAATTACCCTGAGCACCAGAGTCTAGGCATGACATCTGCTCTGATGTATGAAGGTCCTGACATAACTACTAAGACCCCAGTAACTAAAACAAAACATGAAATCAGAGATAAGGCTTCAGTTGCATGATGAACAAAGAGCAAAGAGAATCAGTGAGCCTCTGCTCACAGCGATGAGAGAAGTCACGCAGGACTATTGTGATGTAAACTTAAAAAGAGCGCTATTTATGAGCTACCACTACCAGAGGGGGTCACTCATAAGGATCTATTATTCTGTTTATGTGTACCTCTTGGCTAGTACAATAAAATTAGTTAATAAAACTTAGCCTCACCCTAATAGAGATTTTCTGTTTTGTATTTTATGGCATATTATCTTATAGGCCTACAAACAGTTGAATTTACGGCAACTGCGGGTGCGGGAAAAGATTTCACGTCCATAGCGGTCACCGATCCGGTAACATTTACCGGCAACCAAGCAACTATTGTACTGGATCTTTTGCCCGATACAATTCCTGAAGGTATCGAATTTCTAGAGGTTTCGCTAAGTTTACCAAGTCCAGGAGCGAATGAAGTGCTCGGGGAATTACATAAAGCTATAGTCATTATTGTTGATGATGATGAAGCTTTGCTCTATGAAACCTCGTATTATTTTGAACGCCCTGTTTATACTGCTCGAGAGGCAGATGAAACAATCAACATTGAAGTTAATAGACGAGGAGATGTGAGTGTGACTCCTACCGTTCGTAAGTGGGCCTATTTCTATTATCATGTTCATACATTAAATACTGTTTGAGAGTTATCTATATATTCTTGCATATTATCTTGTGTTATCTTTTGTCATTGCTCTTATATTTTAATGATTTTCTAATTTTTTCTACATAAAAATTCAATAGTTTTTAACAATTAAAGTATTGCTTATTGTTATATGGGAGGTGTGTCGCAAAGTAACCACTTAGTTAAGGCCATTAACATTATACGCATAGCCATCAAGAGATAAAAGATCAAAATTGTTTTCCAAAATTAATTTGTCTTCATTAGTTATGATGTAAAGACATTACTCTCAAAGTTATCGATTTACAAATGAAGCCATATGTTATTTATTCAAACTGGTCACAGGCAAGACAGGTTATACCACTTTATTTTTCCATTACCCGTTCCAAACGTCCACTATTCATATATTCATATAGAAGTTTCACTATTTTAGCAGCACTTGAAATCAGTATTCATTAGCTACCATGTATGGAAGTTCTTCTCAAACGATTCAGTGTTCATAACAGGTGAACAAATTCTTCATTTCAACTGGTCACAATTTGTTTCGCCTTATGTTCTCCAATCCCGTATATTGTCCAAAGTTTACACTTGCAACAGGAATTTGTTTTATAGGTTGATGTGTATAGGTTTTTGCATGACAGGTTACGTACTATGAATTCCAAATGCCTACATGGACGCACTACACAATATCAATGCGCAATTCGTGTATCCTGTAGTAGTTCCGAAAAAGCACGGAGATTAATCTTGAAAATGTGAGGTTCTCGAGCAATTTTATTCTCCGGGGATGGTATTTGTGTATATAAATGGACGAATGGGGCCTATCCGTAGCACCTATAATGATTAAATACGATTTCTTTAAATTGATCGACCTAAATAGTGCCCAGGGCGTAAGCACCTGCCTAACTGGTGAACAGGCATGCCAGAAAACGTGAAAAAGTGAGGGCGTTATATGCGGGTCCGTAGCGAATAAATTAGGTCGATAACCCCTAATGAAACATGGCTTAAATTAAAGTTTAGACTTGACTGAAAATTTTCATAGGTGACAAACTGACAAGTATGTCGTTAATGTGACCGGAGAGTAGAAAAGATGTCTTGAAATATGGCATTTGTGCACGTAATTCATTGGTACGGTGCGCCGACATGGTATTACATTTGATTTCCTCATGTATTTTATATGATCTGATATCAACTGTCATGCATACCTTTTTCTAACATATTTCGTTAACGTTAAAATAAATGCAGTTGAAATACTCTGAGCAAAGAATGAAAGGATGCAGAATTGTGCAGTTAATAACCCTGAGCACCAGAGTCTAGGCATGACATCTGCTCTGATGTATGAAGGTCCTGACATAACTACTAAGACCCCAGTAACTAAAACAAAACATGAAATCAGAGATAAGGCTTCAGTTGCATGATGAACAAAGAGCAAAGAGAATCAGTGAGCCTCTGCTCACAGCGATGAGAGAAGTCACGCAGGACTATTGTGATGTAAACTAAAAAAAGAGCGCTATTTATGAGCTACCACTACCAGAAGGGGTCACTCATAAGGATCTATTATTCTGTTTATGTGTACCTCTTGGCTAGTACAATAAAATTAGTTAATAAAACTTAGCCTCACCCTAATAGAGATTTTCTGTTTTGTATTTTATGGCATATTATCTTATAGGCCTACAAACAGTTGAATTTACGGCAACTGCGGGTGCGGGAAAAGATTTCACGTCCATAGCGGTCACCGATCCGGTAACATTTACCGGCAACCAAGCAACTATTGTACTGGATCTTTTGCCCGATACAATTCCTGAAGGTATCGAATTTCTAGAGGTTTCGCTAAGTTTACCAAGTCCAGGAGCGAATGAAGTGCTCGGGGAATTACATAAAGCTATAGTCATTATTGTTGATGATGATGAAGCTTTGCTCTATGAAACCTCGTATTATTTTGAACGCCCTGTTTATACTGCTCGAGAGGCAGATGAAACAATCAACATTGAAGTTAATAGACGAGGAGATGTGAGTGTGACTCCTACCGTTCGTAAGTGGGCCTATTTCTATTATCATGTTCATACATTAAATACTGTTTGAGAGTTATCTATATATTCTTGCATATTATCTTGTGTTATCTTTTGTCATTGCTCTTATATTTTAATGATTTTCTAATTTTTTCTACATAAAAATTCAATATTTTTTAACAATTAAAGTATTGCTTATTGTTATATGGGAGGTGTGTCGCAAAGTAACCACTTAGTTAAGGCCATTAACATTATACGCATAGCCATCAAGAGATAAAAGATCAAAATTGTTTTCCAAAATTAATTTGTCTTCATTAGTTATGATGTAAAGACATTACTCTCAAAGTTATCGATTTACAAATGAAGCCATATGTTATTTATTCAAACTGGTCACAGGCAAGACAGGTTATACCACTTTATTTTTCCATTACCCGTTCCAAACGTCCACTATTCATATATTCATATAGAAGTTTCACTATTTTAGCAGCACTTGAAATCAGTATTCATTAGCTACCATGTATGGAAGTTCTTCTCAAACGATTCAGTGTTCATAACAGGTGAACAAATTCTTCATTTCAACTGGTCACAATTTGTTTCGCCTTATGTTCTCCAATCCCGTATATTGTCCAAAGTTTACACTTGCAACAGGAATTTGTTTTATAGGTTGATGTGTATAGGTTTTTGCATGACAGGTTACGTACTATGAATTCCAAATGCCTACATGGACGCACTACACAATATCAATGCGCAATTCGTGTATCCTGTAGTAGTTCCGAAAAAGCACGGAGATTAATCTTGAAAATGTGAGGTTCTCGAGCAATTTTATTCTCCGGGGATGGTATTTGTGTATATAAATGGACGAATGGGGCCTATCCGTAGCACCTATAATGATTAAATACGATTTCTTTAAATTGATCGACCTAAATAGTGCCCAGGGCGTAAGCACCTGCCTAACTGGTGAACAGGCATGCCAGAAAACGTGAAAAAGTGAGGGCGTTATATGCGGGTCCGTAGCGAATAAATTAGGTCGATAACCCCTAATGAAACATGGCTTAAATTAAAGTTTAGACTTGACTGAAAATTTTCATAGGTGACAAACTGACAAGTATGTCGTTAATGTGACCGGAGAGTAGAAAAGATGTCTTGAAATATGGCATTTGTGCACGTAATTCATTGGTACGGTGCGCCGACATGGTATTACATTTGATTTCCTCATGTATTTTATATGATCTGATATCAACTGTCATGCATACCTTTTTCTAACATATTTCGTTAACGTTAAAATAAATGCAGTTGAAATACTCTGAGCAAAGAATGAAAGGATGCAGAATTGTGCAGTTAATAACCCTGAGCACCAGAGTCTAGGCATGACATCTGCTCTGATGTATGAAGGTCCTGACATAACTACTAAGACCCCAGTAACTAAAACAAAACATGAAATCAGAGATAAGGCTTCAGTTGCATGATGAACAAAGAGCAAAGAGAATCAGTGAGCCTCTGCTCACAGCGATGAGAGAAGTCACGCAGGACTATTGTGATGTAAACTAAAAAAAGAGCGCTATTTATGAGCTACCACTACCAGAAGGGGTCACTCATAAGGATCTATT
Organism: Ophiura sarsii; assembly: GCA_035610835.1. Taxonomy (NCBI): domain Eukaryota; kingdom Metazoa; phylum Echinodermata; class Ophiuroidea; order Amphilepidida; family Ophiuridae; genus Ophiura; species Ophiura sarsii. The sequence continues at coordinate 114,073,424 of CM069441.1, read as the reverse complement.
ATTCTGTTTATGTGTACCTCTTGGCTAGTACAATAAAATTAGTTAATAAAACTTAGCCTCACCCTAATAGAGATTTTCTGTTTTGTATTTTATGGCATATTATCTTATAGGCCTACAAACAGTTGAATTTACGGCAACTGCGGGTGCGGGAAAAGATTTCACGTCCATAGCGGTCACCGATCCGGTAACATTTACCGGCAACCAAGCAACTATTGTACTGGATCTTTTGCCCGATACAATTCCTGAAGGTATCGAATTTCTAGAGGTTTCGCTAAGTTTACCAAGTCCAGGAGCGAATGAAGTGCTCGGGGAATTACATAAAGCTATAGTCATTATTGTTGATGATGATGAAGCTTTGCTCTATGAAACCTCGTATTATTTTGAACGCCCTGTTTATACTGCTCGAGAGGCAGATGAAACAATCAACATTGAAGTTAATAGACGAGGAGATGTGAGTGTGACTCCTACCGTTCGTAAGTTGGCCTATTTCTATTATCATGTTCATACATTAAATACTGTTTGAGAGTTATCTATATATTCTTGCATATTATCTTGTGTTATCTTTTGTCATTGCTCTTATATTTTAATGATTTTCTAATTTTTTCTACATAAAAATTCAATATTTTTTAACAATTAAAGTATTGCTTATTGTTATATGGGAGGTGTGTCGCAAAGTAACCACTTAGTTAAGGCCATTAACATTATACCCATAGCCATCAAGAGATAAAAGATCAAAATTGTTTTCCAAAATTAATTTGTCTTCATTAGTTATGATGTAAAGACATTACTCTCAAAGTTATCGATTTACAAATGAAGCCATATGTTATTTATTCAAACTGGTCACAGACAAGACAGGTTATACCACTTTATTTTTCCATTACCCGTTCCAAACGTCCACTATTCATATATTCATATAGAAGTTTCACTATTTTAGCAGCACTTGAAATCAGTATTCATTAGCTACCATGTATGGAAGTTCTTCTCAAACGATTCAGTGTTCATAACAGGTGAACAAATTCTTCATTTCAACTGGTCACAATTTGTTTCGCCTTATGTTCTCCAATCCCGTATATTGTCCAAAGTTTACACTTGCAACAGGAATTTGTTTTATAGGTTGATGTGTATAGGTTTTTGCATGACAGGTTACGTACTATGAATTCCAAATGCCTACATGGACGCACTACACAATATCAATGCGCAATTCGTGTATCCTGTAGTAGTTCCGAAAAAGCACGGAGATTAATCTTGAAAATGTGAGGTTCTCGAGCAATTTTATTCTCCGGGGATGGTATTTGTGTATATAAATGGACGAATGGGGCCTATCCGTAGCACCTATAATGATTAAATACGATTTCTTTAAATTGATCGACCTAAATAGTGCCCAGGGCGTAAGCACCTGCCTAACTGGTGAACAGGCATGCCAGAAAACGTGAAAAAGTGAGGGCGTTATATGCGGGTCCGTAGCGAATAAATTAGGTCGATAACCCCTAATGAAACATGGCTTAAATTAAAGTTTAGACTTGACTGAAAATTTTCATAGGTGACAAACTGACAAGTATGTCGTTAATGTGACCGGAGAGTAGAAAAGATGTCTTGAAATATGGCATTTGTGCACGTAATTCAATGGGGGGAATTCATTGGTGTGGTGCGCCGACATGGTATTGCATCTGATTTCCTTATGTATTTTACATGATCTGATATCAACTGTCATGCATACCTTTTTTTAACGTATTTCGTTAACGTAAAAAAAAATGCAGTTGAAATACCCTGAGCAAAGAATGTAAGGATACAGAATTGTGCAGTTAATTACCCTGAGCACCAGAGTCTAGGCATGACATCTGCTCTGATGTATGAAGGTCCTGACATAACTACTAAGACCCCAGTAACTAAAACAAAACATGAAATCAGAGATAAGGCTTCAGTTGCATGATGAACAAAGAGCAAAGAGAATCAGTGAGCCTCTGCTCACAGCGATGAGAGAAGTCACGCAGGACTATTGTGATGTAAACTTAAAAAGAGCGCTATTTATGAGCTACCACTACCAGAAGGGGTCACTCATAAGGATCTATTATTCTGTTTATGTGTACCTCTTGGCTAGTACAATAAAATTAGTTAATAAAACTTAGCCTCACCCTAATAGAGATTTTCTGTTTTGTATTTTATGGCATATTATCTTATAGGCCTACAAACAGTTGAATTTACGGCAACTGCGGGTGCGGGAAAAGATTTCACGTCCATAGCGGTCACCGATCCGGTAACATTTACCGGCAACCAAGCAACTATTGTACTGGATCTTTTGCCCGATACAATTCCTGAAGGTATCGAATTTCTAGAGGTTTCGCTAAGTTTACCAAGTCCAGGAGCGAATGAAGTGCTCGGGGAATTACATAAAGCTATAGTCATTATTGTTGATGATGATGATGAAACCTCGTATTATTTTGAACGCCCTGTTTATACTGCTCGAGAGTCAGATGAAACAATCAACATTGAAGTTAATAGACGAGGAGATGTGAGTGTGACTCCTACCGTTCGTAAGTGGGCCCATTTCTATTATCATGTTCATACATTAAATACTGTTTGAGAGTTATCTATATATTCCTGCATATTATCTTGTGTTATCTTTTGTTATTACACTTATATTTTAATGATTTTCTAATTTTTTTCTTTATAAAAATTCAATATTTTTAACAATTAAAGTATTGCTTATTGTTACATGGGAGGTGTGTCGCAAAGTAACCACTTAGTTAAGGCCGTTAACATTATACCCATGGCCATCGAGAGATAAAAGATCAAAATTGTTTTCCAAAATTAATTTGTCTTCATTAGTTGTGATGTAAAGACATTACTCTCAAAGTGATCGATTTACAAATGAAGCCATATGTTATTTTTTCAAACTGGTCACAGGCAAGACAGGTTATACCACTTTATTTTTCCATTACCCGTGCCAAACGTTCACTATTCATATATTCATGTATGACCTGCATAGAAGTTTCACTATTTTAGCAGCACTTGAAATCAGTATTCATTAGCTACCATGTATGGAAGTTCTTCTCAAACGATTCAGTGTTCATAACAGGTGAACAAATTCTTAATTTCAACTGGTCCCAATTTGTTTCGCCTTATGTTCTCCAATCCCGTATATTGTCCAAAGTTTACACTTGCAACAGGAATTTGTTTTATAGGTTGATGTGTATAGGTTTTTGCATGACAGGTTACGTACTATGAATCCCAAATGCCTACATGGACGCACTACACAATATCAATGCGCAATTCGTGTATCCTGTAGTAGTTCCGAAAAAGTAAAAAAAAATGCAGTTGAAATACCCTGAGCAAAGAATGTAAGGATACAGAATTGTGCAGTTAATTACCCTGAGCACCAGAGTCTAGGCATGACATCTGCTCTGATGTATGAAGGTCCTGACATAACTACTAAGACCCCAGTAACTAAAACAAAACATGAAATCAGAGATAAGGCTTCAGTTGCATGATGAACAAAGAGCAAAGAGAATCAGTGAGCCTCTGCTCACAGCGATGAGAGAAGTCACGCAGGACTATTGTGATGTAAACTTAAAAAGAGCGCTATTTATGAGCTACCACTACCAGAAGGGGTCACTCATAAGGATCTATTATTCTGTTTATGTGTACCTCTTGGCTAGTACAATAAAATTAGTTAATAAAACTTAGCCTCACCCTAATAGAGATTTTCTGTTTTGTATTTTATGGCATATTATCTTATAGGCCTACAAACAGTTGAATTTACGGCAACTGCGGGTGCGGGAAAAGATTTCACGTCCATAGCGGTCACCGATCCGGTAACATTTACCGGCAACCAAGCAACTATTGTACTGGATCTTTTGCCCGATACAATTCCTGAAGGTATCGAATTTCTAGAGGTTTCGCTAAGTTTACCAAGTCCAGGAGCGAATGAAGTGCTCGGGGAATTACATAAAGCTATAGTCATTATTGTTGATGATGATGATGAAACCTCGTATTATTTTGAACGCCCTGTTTATACTGCTCGAGAGTCAGATGAAACAATCAACATTGAAGTTAATAGACGAGGAGATGTGAGTGTGACTCCTACCGTTCGTAAGTGGGCCCATTTCTATTATCATGTTCATACATTAAATACTGTTTGAGAGTTATCTATATATTCCTGCATATTATCTTGTGTTATCTTTTGTTATTGCACTTATATTTTAATGATTTTCTAATTTTTTTCTTTATAAAAATTCAATATTTTTAACAATTAAAGTATTGCTTATTGTTACATGGGAGGTGTGTCGCAAAGTAACCACTTAGTTAAGGCCGTTAACATTATACCCATGGCCATCGAGAGATAAAAGATCAAAATTGTTTTCCAAAATTAATTTGTCTTCATTAGTTATGATGTAAAGACATTACTCTCAAAGTTATCGATTTACAAATGAAGCCATATGTTATTTATTCAAACTGGTCACAGGCAAGACAGGTTATACCACTTTATTTTTCCATTACCCGTTCCAAACGTCCACTATTCATATATTCATATAGAAGTTTCACTATTTTAGCAGCACTTGAAATCAGTATTCATTAGCTACCATGTATGGAAGTTCTTCTCAAACGATTCAGTGTTCATAACAGGTGAACAAATTCTTCATTTCAACTGGTCACAATTTGTTTCGCCTTATGTTCTCCAATCCCGTATATTGTCCAAAGTTTACACTTGCAACAGGAATTTGTTTTATAGGTTGATGTGTATAGGTTTTTGCATGACAGGTTACGTACTATGAATTCCAAATGCCTACATGGACGCACTACACAATATCAATGCGCAATTCGTGTATCCTGTAGTAGTTCCGAAAAAGCACGGAGATTAATCTTGAAAATGTGAGGTTCTCGAGCAATTTTATTCTCCGGGGATGGTATTTGTGTATATAAATGGACCAATGGGGCCTATCCGTAGCACCTATAATGATTAAATACGATTTCTTTAAATTGATCGACCTAAATAGTGCCCAGGGCGTAAGCACCTGCCTAACTGGTGAACAGGCATGCCAGAAAACGTGAAAAAGTGAGGGCGTTATATGCGGGTCCGTAGCGAATAAATTAGGTCGATAACCCCTAATGAAACATGGCTTAAATTAAAGTTTAGACTTGACTGAAAATTTTCATAGGTGACAAACTGACAAGTATGTCGTTAATGTGACCGGAGAGTAGAAAAGATGTCTTGAAATATGGCATTTGTGCACGTAATTCAATGGGGGGAATTCATTGGTGTGGTGCGCCGACATGGTATTGCATCTGATTTCCTTATGTATTTTACATGATCTGATATCAACTGTCATGCATACCTTTTTTTAACGTATTTCGTTAACGTAAAAAAAAATGCAGTTGAAATACCCTGAGCAAAGAATGTAAGGATACAGAATTGTGCAGTTAATTACCCTGAGCACCAGAGTCTAGGCATGACATCTGCTCTGATGTATGAAGGTCCTGACATAACTACTAAGACCCCAGTAACTAAAACAAAACATGAAATCAGAGATAAGGCTTCAGTTGCATGATGAACAAAGAGCAAAGAGAATCAGTGAGCCTCTGCTCACAGCGATGAGAGAAGTCACGCAGGACTATTGTGATGTAAACTTAAAAAGAGCGCTATTTATGAGCTACCACTACCAGAAGGGGTCACTCATAAGGATCTATTATTCTGTTTATGTGTACCTCTTGGCTAGTACAATAAAATTAGTTAATAAAACTTAGCCTCACCCTAATAGAGATTTTCTGTTTTGTATTTTATGGCATATTATCTTATAGGCCTACAAACAGTTGAATTTACGGCAACTGCGGGTGCGGGAAAAGATTTCACGTCCATAGCGGTCACCGATCCGGTAACATTTACCGGCAACCAAGCAACTATTGTACTGGATCTTTTGCCCGATACAATTCCTGAAGGTATCGAATTTCTAGAGGTTTCGCTAAGTTTACCAAGTCCAGGAGCGAATGAAGTGCTCGGGGAATTACATAAAGCTATAGTCATTATTGTTGATGATGATGATGAAACCTCGTATTATTTTGAACGCCCTGTTTATACTGCTCGAGAGTCAGATGAAACAATCAACATTGAAGTTAATAGACGAGGAGATGTGAGTGTGACTCCTACCGTTCGTAAGTGGGCCCATTTCTATTATCATGTTCATACATTAAATACTGTTTGAGAGTTATCTATATATTCCTGCATATTATCTTGTGTTATCTTTTGTTATTGCACTTATATTTTAATGATTTTCTAATTTTTTTCTTTATAAAAATTCAATATTTTTAACAATTAAAGTATTGCTTATTGTTACATGGGAGGTGTGTCGCAAAGTAACCACTTAGTTAAGGCCGTTAACATTATACCCATGGCCATCGAGAGATAAAAGATCAAAATTGTTTTCCAAAATTAATTTGTCTTCATTAGTTGTGATGTAAAGACATTACTCTCAAAGTGATCGATTTACAAATGAAGCCATATGTTATTTTTTCAAACTGGTCACAGGCAAGACAGGTTATACCACTTTATTTTTCCATTACCCGTGCCAAACGTTCACTATTCATATATTCATGTATGACCTGCATAGAAGTTTCACTATTTTAGCAGCACTTGAAATCAGTATTCATTAGCTACCATGTATGGAAGTTCTTCTCAAACGATTCAGTGTTCATAACAGGTGAACAAATTCTTAATTTCAACTGGTCCCAATTTGTTTCGCCTTATGTTCTCCAATCCCGTATATTGTCCAAAGTTTACACTTGCAACAGGAATTTGTTTTATAGGTTGATGTGTATAGGTTTTTGCATGACAGGTTACGTACTATGAATCCCAAATGCCTACATGGACGCACTACACAATATCAATGCGCAATTCGTGTATCCTGTAGTAGTTCCGAAAAAGTAAAAAAAAATGCAGTTGAAATACCCTGAGCAAAGAATGTAAGGATACAGAATTGTGCAGTTAATTACCCTGAGCACCAGAGTCTAGGCATGACATCTGCTCTGATGTATGAAGGTCCTGACATAACTACTAAGACCCCAGTAACTAAAACAAAACATGAAATCAGAGATAAGGCTTCAGTTGCATGATGAACAAAGAGCAAAGAGAATCAGTGAGCCTCTGCTCACAGCGATGAGAGAAGTCACGCAGGACTATTGTGATGTAAACTTAAAAAGAGCGCTATTTATGAGCTACCACTACCAGAAGGGGTCACTCATAAGGATCTATTATTCTGTTTATGTGTACCTCTTGGCTAGTACAATAAAATTAGTTAATAAAACTTAGCCTCACCCTAATAGAGATTTTCTGTTTTGTATTTTATGGCATATTATCTTATAGGCCTACAAACAGTTGAATTTACGGCAACTGCGGGTGCGGGAAAAGATTTCACGTCCATAGCGGTCACCGATCCGGTAACATTTACCGGCAACCAAGCAACTATTGTACTGGATCTTTTGCCCGATACAATTCCTGAAGGTATCGAATTTCTAGAGGTTTCGCTAAGTTTACCAAGTCCAGGAGCGAATGAAGTGCTCGGGGAATTACATAAAGCTATAGTCATTATTGTTGATGATGATGATGAAACCTCGTATTATTTTGAACGCCCTGTTTATACTGCTCGAGAGTCAGATGAAACAATCAACATTGAAGTTAATAGACGAGGAGATGTGAGTGTGACTCCTACCGTTCGTAAGTGGGCCCATTTCTATTATCATGTTCATACATTAAATACTGTTTGAGAGTTATCTATATATTCCTGCATATTATCTTGTGTTATCTTTTGTTATTGCACTTATATTTTAATGATTTTCTAATTTTTTTCTTTATAAAAATTCAATATTTTTAACAATTAAAGTATTGCTTATTGTTACATGGGAGGTGTGTCGCAAAGTAACCACTTAGTTAAGGCCGTTAACATTATACCCATGGCCATCGAGAGATAAAAGATCAAAATTGTTTTCCAAAATTAATTTGTCTTCATTAGTTATGATGTAAAGACATTACTCTCAAAGTTATCGATTTACAAATGAAGCCATATGTTATTTATTCAAACTGGTCACAGGCAAGACAGGTTATACCACTTTATTTTTCCATTACCCGTTCCAAACGTCCACTATTCATATATTCATATAGAAGTTTCACTATTTTAGCAGCACTTGAAATCAGTATTCATTAGCTACCATGTATGGAAGTTCTTCTCAAACGATTCAGTGTTCATAACAGGTGAACAAATTCTTCATTTCAACTGGTCACAATTTGTTTCGCCTTATGTTCTCCAATCCCGTATATTGTCCAAAGTTTACACTTGCAACAGGAATTTGTTTTATAGGTTGATGTGTATAGGTTTTTGCATGACAGGTTACGTACTATGAATTCCAAATGCCTACATGGACGCACTACACAATATCAATGCGCAATTCGTGTATCCTGTAGTAGTTCCGAAAAAGCACGGAGATTAATCTTGAAAATGTGAGGTTCTCGAGCAATTTTATTCTCCGGGGATGGTATTTGTGTATATAAATGGACGAATGGGGCCTATCCGTAGCACCTATAATGATTAAATACGATTTCTTTAAATTGATCGACCTAAATAGTGCCCAGGGCGTAAGCACCTGCCTAACTGGTGAACAGGCATGCCAGAAAACGTGAAAAAGTGAGGGCGTTATATGCGGGTCCGTAGCGAATAAATTAGGTCGATAACCCCTAATGAAACATGGCTTAAATTAAAGTTTAGACTTGACTGAAAATTTTCATAGGTGACAAACTGACAAGTATGTCGTTAATGTGACCGGAGAGTAGAAAAGATGTCTTGAAATATGGCATTTGTGCACGTAATTCATTGGTACGGTGCGCCGACATGGTATTACATTTGATTTCCTCATGTATTTTATATGATCTGATATCAACTGTCATGCATACCTTTTTCTAACATATTTCGTTAACGTTAAAATAAATGCAGTTGAAATACTCTGAGCAAAGAATGAAAGGATGCAGAATTGTGCAGTTAATAACCCTGAGCACCAGAGTCTAGGCATGACATCTGCTCTGATGTATGAAGGTCCTGACATAACTACTAAGACCCCAGTAACTAAAACAAAACATGAAATCAGAGATAAGGCTTCAGTTGCATGATGAACAAAGAGCAAAGAGAATCAGTGAGCCTCTGCTCACAGCGATGAGAGAAGTCACGCAGGACTATTGTGATGTAAACTAAAAAAAGAGCGCTATTTATGAGCTACCACTACCAGAAGGGGTCACTCATAAGGATCTATTATTCTGTTTATGTGTACCTCTTGGCTAGTACAATAAAATTAGTTAATAAAACTTAGCCTCACCCTAATAGAGATTTTCTGTTTTGTATTTTATGGCATATTATCTTATAGGCCTACAAACAGTTGAATTTACGGCAACTGCGGGTGCGGGAAAAGATTTCACGTCCATAGCGGTCACCGATCCGGTAACATTTACCGGCAACCAAGCAACTATTGTACTGGATCTTTTGCCCGATACAATTCCTGAAGGTATCGAATTTCTAGAGGTTTCGCTAAGTTTACCAAGTCCAGGAGCGAATGAAGTGCTCGGGGAATTACATAAAGCTATAGTCATTATTGTTGATGATGATGAAGCTTTGCTCTATGAAACCTCGTATTATTTTGAACGCCCTGTTTATACTGCTCGAGAGGCAGATGAAACAATCAACATTGAAGTTAATAGACGAGGAGATGTGAGTGTGACTCCTACCGTTCGTAAGTGGGCCTATTTCTATTATCATGTTCATACATTAAATACTGTTTGAGAGTTATCTATATATTCTTGCATATTATCTTGTGTTATCTTTTGTCATTGCTCTTATATTTTAATGATTTTCTAATTTTTTCTACATAAAAATTCAATATTTTTTAACAATTAAAGTATTGCTTATTGTTATATGGGAGGTGTGTCGCAAAGTAACCACTTAGTTAAGGCCATTAACATTATACCCATAGCCATCAAGAGATAAAAGATCAAAATTGTTTTCCAAAATTAATTTGTCTTCATTAGTTATGATGTAAAGACATTACTCTCAAAGTTATCGATTTACAAATGAAGCCATATGTTATTTATTCAAACTGGTCACAGACAAGACAGGTTATACCACTTTATTTTTCCATTACCCGTTCCAAACGTCCACTATTCATATATTCATATAGAAGTTTCACTATTTTAGCAGCACTTGAAATCAGTATTCATTAGCTACCATGTATGGAAGTTCTTCTCAAACGATTCAGTGTTCATAACAGGTGAACAAATTCTTCATTTCAACTGGTCACAATTTGTTTCGCCTTATGTTCTCCAATCCCGTATATTGTCCAAAGTTTACACTTGCAACAGGAATTTGTTTTATAGGTTGATGTGTATAGGTTTTTGCATGACAGGTTACGTACTATGAATTCCAAATGCCTACATGGACGCACTACACAATATCAATGCGCAATTCGTGTATCCTGTAGTAGTTCCGAAAAAGCACGGAGATTAATCTTGAAAATGTGAGGTTCTCGAGCAATTTTATTCTCCGGGGATGGTATTTGTGTATATAAATGGACGAATGGGGCCTATCCGTAGCACCTATAATGATTAAATACGATTTCTTTAAATTGATCGACCTAAATAGTGCCCAGGGCGTAAGCACCTGCCTAACTGGTGAACAGGCATGCCAGAAAACGTGAAAAAGTGAGGGCGTTATATGCGGGTCCGTAGCGAATAAATTAGGTCGATAACCCCTAATGAAACATGGCTTAAATTAAAGTTTAGACTTGACTGAAAATTTTCATAGGTGACAAACTGACAAGTATGTCGTTAATGTGACCGGAGAGTAGAAAAGATGTCTTGAAATATGGCATTTGTGCACGTAATTCAATGGGGGGAATTCATTGGTGTGGTGCGCCGACATGGTATTGCATCTGATTTCCTTATGTATTTTACATGATCTGATATCAACTGTCATGCATACCTTTTTTTAACGTATTTCGTTAACGTAAAAAAAAATGCAGTTGAAATACCCTGAGCAAAGAATGTAAGGATACAGAATTGTGCAGTTAATTACCCTGAGCACCAGAGTCTAGGCATGACATCTGCTCTGATGTATGAAGGTCCTGACATAACTACTAAGACCCCAGTAACTAAAACAAAACATGAAATCAGAGATAAGGCTTCAGTTGCATGATGAACAAAGAGCAAAGAGAATCAGTGAGCCTCTGCTCACAGCGATGAGAGAAGTCACGCAGGACTATTGTGATGTAAACTTAAAAAGAGCGCTATTTATGAGCTACCACTACCAGAAGGGGTCACTCATAAGGATCTATTATTCTGTTTATGTGTACCTCTTGGCTAGTACAATAAAATTAGTTAATAAAACTTAGCCTCACCCTAATAGAGATTTTCTGTTTTGTATTTTATGGCATATTATCTTATAGGCCTACAAACAGTTGAATTTACGGCAACTGCGGGTGCGGGAAAAGATTTCACGTCCATAGCGGTCACCGATCCGGTAACATTTACCGGCAACCAAGCAACTATTGTACTGGATCTTTTGCCCGATACAATTCCTGAAGGTATCGAATTTCTAGAGGTTTCGCTAAGTTTACCAAGTCCAGGAGCGAATGAAGTGCTCGGGGAATTACATAAAGCTATAGTCATTATTGTTGATGATGATGATGAAACCTCGTATTATTTTGAACGCCCTGTTTATACTGCTCGAGAGTCAGATGAAACAATCAACATTGAAGTTAATAGACGAGGAGATGTGAGTGTGACTCCTACCGTTCGTAAGTGGGCCCATTTCTATTATCATGTTCATACATTAAATACTGTTTGAGAGTTATCTATATATTCCTGCATATTATCTTGTGTTATCTTTTGTTATTGCACTTATATTTTAATGATTTTCTAATTTTTTTCTTTATAAAAATTCAATATTTTTAACAATTAAAGTATTGCTTATTGTTACATGGGAGGTGTGTCGCAAAGTAACCACTTAGTTAAGGCCGTTAACATTATACCCATGGCCATCGAGAGATAAAAGATCAAAATTGTTTTCCAAAATTAATTTGTCTTCATTAGTTGTGATGTAAAGACATTACTCTCAAAGTGATCGATTTACAAATGAAGCCATATGTTATTTTTTCAAACTGGTCACAGGCAAGACAGGTTATACCACTTTATTTTTCCATTACCCGTGCCAAACGTTCACTATTCATATATTCATGTATGACCTGCATAGAAGTTTCACTATTTTAGCAGCACTTGAAATCAGTATTCATTAGCTACCATGTATGGAAGTTCTTCTCAAACGATTCAGTGTTCATAACAGGTGAACAAATTCTTAATTTCAACTGGTCCCAATTTGTTTCGCCTTATGTTCTCCAATCCCGTATATTGTCCAAAGTTTACACTTGCAACAGGAATTTGTTTTATAGGTTGATGTGTATAGGTTTTTGCATGACAGGTTACGTACTATGAATCCCAAATGCCTACATGGACGCACTACACAATATCAATGCGCAATTCGTGTATCCTGTAGTAGTTCCGAAAAAGTTTAAAAAAATGCAGTTGAAATACCCTGAGCAAAGAATGTAAGGATACAGAATTGTGCAGTTAATTACCCTGAGCACCAGAGTCTAGGCATGACATCTGCTCTGATGTATGAAGGTCCTGACATAACTACTAAGACCCCAGTAACTAAAACAAAACATGAAATCAGAGATAAGGCTTCAGTTGCATGATGAACAAAGAGCAAAGAGAATCAGTGAGCCTCTGCTCACAGCGATGAGAGAAGTCACGCAGGACTATTGTGATGTAAACTTAAAAAGAGCGCTATTTATGAGCTACCACTACCAGAAGGGGTCACTCATAAGGATCTATTATTCTGTTTATGTGTACCTCTTGGCTAGTACAATAAAATTAGTTAATAAAACTTAGCCTCACCCTAATAGAGATTTTCTGTTTTGTATTTTATGGCATATTATCTTATAGGCCTACAAACAGTTGAATTTACGGCAACTGCGGGTGCGGGAAAAGATTTCACGTCCATAGCGGTCACCGATCCGGTAACATTTACCGGCAACCAAGCAACTATTGTACTGGATCTTTTGCCCGATACAATTCCTGAAGGTATCGAATTTCTAGAGGTTTCGCTAAGTTTACCAAGTCCAGGAGCGAATGAAGTGCTCGGGGAATTACATAAAGCTATAGTCATTATTGTTGATGATGATGATGAAACCTCGTATTATTTTGAACGCCCTGTTTATACTGCTCGAGAGTCAGATGAAACAATCAACATTGAAGTTAATAGACGAGGAGATGTGAGTGTGACTCCTACCGTTCGTAAGTGGGCCCATTTCTATTATCATGTTCATACATTAAATACTGTTTGAGAGTTATCTATATATTCCTGCATATTATCTTGTGTTATCTTTTGTTATTGCACTTATATTTTAATGATTTTCTAATTTTTTTCTTTATAAAAATTCAATATTTTTAACAATTAAAGTATTGCTTATTGTTACATGGGAGGTGTGTCGCAAAGTAACCACTTAGTTAAGGCCGTTAACATTATACCCATGGCCATCGAGAGATAAAAGATCAAAATTGTTTTCCAAAATTAATTTGTCTTCATTAGTTGTGATGTAAAGACATTACTCTCAAAGTGATCGATTTACAAATGAAGCCATATGTTATTTTTTCAAACTGGTCACAGGCAAGACAGGTTATACCACTTTATTTTTCCATTACCCGTGCCAAACGTTCACTATTCATATATTCATGTATGACCTGCATAGAAGTTTCACTATTTTAGCAGCACTTGAAATCAGTATTCATTAGCTACCATGTATGGAAGTTCTTCTCAAACGATTCAGTGTTCATAACAGGTGAACAAATTCTTAATTTCAACTGGTCCCAATTTGTTTCGCCTTATGTTCTCCAATCCCGTATATTGTCCAAAGTTTACACTTGCAACAGGAATTTGTTTTATAGGTTGATGTGTATAGGTTTTTGCATGACAGGTTACGTACTATGAATCCCAAATGCCTACATGGACGCACTACACAATATCAATGCGCAATTCGTGTATCCTGTAGTAGTTCCGAAAAAGTAAAAAAAAATGCAGTTGAAATACCCTGAGCAAAGAATGTAAGGATACAGAATTGTGCAGTTAATTACCCTGAGCACCAGAGTCTAGGCATGACATCTGCTCTGATGTATGAAGGTCCTGACATAACTACTAAGACCCCAGTAACTAAAACAAAACATGAAATCAGAGATAAGGCTTCAGTTGCATGATGAACAAAGAGCAAAGAGAATCAGTGAGCCTCTGCTCACAGCGATGAGAGAAGTCACGCAGGACTATTGTGATGTAAACTTAAAAAGAGCGCTATTTATGAGCTACCACTACCAGAAGGGGTCACTCATAAGGATCTATTATTCTGTTTATGTGTACCTCTTGGCTAGTACAATAAAATTAGTTAATAAAACTTAGCCTCACCCTAATAGAGATTTTCTGTTTTGTATTTTATGGCATATTATCTTATAGGCCTACAAACAGTTGAATTTACGGCAACTGCGGGTGCGGGAAAAGATTTCACGTCCATAGCGGTCACCGATCCGGTAACATTTACCGGCAACCAAGCAACTATTGTACTGGATCTTTTGCCCGATACAATTCCTGAAGGTATCGAATTTCTAGAGGTTTCGCTAAGTTTACCAAGTCCAGGAGCGAATGAAGTGCTCGGGGAATTACATAAAGCTATAGTCATTATTGTTGATGATGATGATGAAACCTCGTATTATTTTGAACGCCCTGTTTATACTGCTCGAGAGTCAGATGAAACAATCAACATTGAAGTTAATAGACGAGGAGATGTGAGTGTGACTCCTACCGTTCGTAAGTGGGCCCATTTCTATTATCATGTTCATACATTAAATACTGTTTGAGAGTTATCTATATATTCCTGCATATTATCTTGTGTTATCTTTTGTTATTGCACTTATATTTTAATGATTTTCTAATTTTTTTCTTTATAAAAATTCAATATTTTTAACAATTAAAGTATTGCTTATTGTTACATGGGAGGTGTGTCGCAAAGTAACCACTTAGTTAAGGCCGTTAACATTATACCCATGGCCATCGAGAGATAAAAGATCAAAATTGTTTTCCAAAATTAATTTGTCTTCATTAGTTGTGATGTAAAGACATTACTCTCAAAGTGATCGATTTACAAATGAAGCCATATGTTATTTTTTCAAACTGGTCACAGGCAAGACAGGTTATACCACTTTATTTTTCCATTACCCGTGCCAAACGTTCACTATTCATATATTCATGTATGACCTGCATAGAAGTTTCACTATTTTAGCAGCACTTGAAATCAGTATTCATTAGCTACCATGTATGGAAGTTCTTCTCAAACGATTCAGTGTTCATAACAGGTGAACAAATTCTTAATTTCAACTGGTCCCAATTTGTTTCGCCTTATGTTCTCCAATCCCGTATATTGTCCAAAGTTTACACTTGCAACAGGAATTTGTTTTATAGGTTGATGTGTATAGGTTTTTGCATGACAGGTTACGTACTATGAATCCCAAATGCCTACATGGACGCACTACACAATATCAATGCGCTATTCGTGTATCCTGTAGTAGTTCCGAAAAAGCACGAAGATTAATCTTGAAAATGTGAGGTTCTCGAGCAATTTTATTCTCCGGGGATGGTATTTGTGTATATAAATGGACGAATGGGGCCTATCCGTAGCACCTATAATGATTAAATACGATTTCTTTAAATTGATCGACCTAAATAGTGCCCAGGGCGTAAGCACCTGCCTAACTGGTGAACAGGCATGCCAGAAAACGTGAAAAAGTGAGGGCGTTATATGCGGGTCCGTAGCGAATAAATTAGGTCGATAACCCCTAATGAAACATGGCTTAAATTAAAGTTTAGACTTGACTGAAAATTTTCATAGGTGACAAACTGACAAGTATGTCGTTAATGTGACCGGAGAGTAGAAAAGATGTCTTGAAATATGGCATTTGTGCACGTAATTCAAATGGGGGGAATTCATTGGTGTGGTGCGCCGACATGGTATTGCATCTGATTTCCTTATGTATTTTACATGATCTGATATCAACTGTCATGCATACCTTTTTTTAACGTATTTCGTTAACGTTAAAAAAAATGCAGTTGAAATACCCTGAGCAAAGAATGTAAGGATACAGAATTGTGCAGTTAATTACCCTGAGCACCAGAGTCTAGGCATGACATCTGCTCTGATGTATGAAGGTCCTGACATAACTACTAAGACCCCAGTAACTAAAACAAAACATGAAATCAGAGATAAGGCTTCAGTTGCATGATGAACAAAGAGCAAAGAGAATCAGTGAGCCTCTGCTCACAGCGATGAGAGAAGTCACGCAGGACTATTGTGATGTAAACTTAAAAAGAGCGCTATTTATGAGCTACCACTACCAGAAGGGGTCACTCATAAGGATCTATTATTCTGTTTATGTGTACCTCTTGGCTAGTACAATAAAATTAGTTAATAAAACTTAGCCTCACCCTAATAGAGATTTTCTGTTTTGTATTTTATGGCATATTATCTTATAGGCCTACAAACAGTTGAATTTACGGCAACTGCGGGTGCGGGAAAAGATTTCACGTCCATAGCGGTCACCGATCCGGTAACATTTACCGGCAACCAAGCAACTATTGTACTGGATCTTTTGCCCGATACAATTCCTGAAGGTATCGAATTTCTAGAGGTTTCGCTAAGTTTACCAAGTCCAGGAGCGAATGAAGTGCTCGGGGAATTACATAAAGCTATAGTCATTATTGTTGATGATGATGATGAAACCTCGTATTATTTTGAACGCCCTGTTTATACTGCTCGAGAGTCAGATGAAACAATCAACATTGAAGTTAATAGACGAGGAGATGTGAGTGTGACTCCTACCGTTCGTAAGTGGGCCTATTTCTATTATCATGTTCATACATTAAATACTGTTTGAGAGTTATCTATATATTCCTGCATATTATCTTGTGTTATCTTTTGTTATTGCACTTATATTTTAATGATTTTCTAATTTTTTTCTTTATAAAAATTCAATATTTTTAACAATTAAAGTATTGCTTATTGTTACATGGGAGGTGTGTCGCAAAGTAACTACTTAGTTAAGGCCGTTAACATTATACCCATGGCCATCGAGAGATAAAAGATCAAAATTGTTTTCCAAAATTAATTTGTCTTCATTAGTTGTGATGTAAAGACATTACTCTCAAAGTGATCGATTTACAAATGAAGCCATATGTTATTTATTCAAACTGGTCACAGGCAAGACAGGTTATACCACTTTATTTTTCCATTACCCGTGCCAAACGTTCACTATTCATATATTCATATATGACCTGCATAGAAGTTTCACTATTTTAGCAGCACTTGAAATCAGTATTCATTAGCTACCATGTATGGAAATTCTTCTCAAACGATTCAGTGTTCATAACAGGTGAACAAATTCTTAATTTTAACTGGTCCCAATTTGTTTCGCCTTATGTTCTCCAATCCCATATATTGTCCAAAGTTTACACTTGCAACAGGAATTTGTTTTATAGGTTGATGTGTATAGGTTTTTGCATGACATGTTACGTACTATGAATTCCAAATGCCTACATGGGAGCACTACACAATATCAATGCGCAATTCGTGTATCCTGTAGTAGTTCCGAAAAAGCATGGGGCGAAGATTAATCTTGAAAATGTGAGGTTCTCGAGCAATTTTATTCTCCGGGGATGGTATTTTTGTATATAAATGGACGAATGGGGCCTATCCGTAGCACCTATAATGATTAAATACGATTTCTTTAAATTGATCGACCTAAATAGTACCCAGGGCGTAAGCACCTGCCTAAATGGTGAACAGGCATGCCAGAAAACGTGAAAAAGTGAGGGTGTTGTATGCGGGTCCGTAGCGAAAAAATTAGGTCGATAACCCCTAATAAAACATGGCTTAAATTAAAGTGTAGACTTGACTGAAAATTGTCATAGGTGACAAACTGACAAGTGTGTCGTTAATGTAACCGGAGAGTAGAAAAGATGTCTTGAAATATGGCATTTTTGCACGTAATTCAATGGGGGGAATCATTTGTTGTGGTGCGCCGACATGGTATTGTATCTAATTTCCTCATGTATTTTATATGATCTGATATCAACTGTCATGCATACCTTTTTCTAACATATTTCGTTAACGTTAAAAAAATGCAGTTGAAATACCATGAGCAAAGAATGTAAGGATGCAGAATGGTGCAGTTAATTACCCTGAGCACCAGAGTCTAGGCATGACACCTGCTCTGATGTATGAAGGTCCTGACATAACTACTAAGACCCCCAAAGAAGATTTCTTGATGTACCCCATCATGCTTAGCGCCCCTACAGTACCAACAGGGCTTATCACCAAAACAAACAGTTCCACACATGTGTTTAAGTAATTAACAGCTGGAGGTCGTCTGACCTCTACCATAGTAATGCATGGTGCAGATAGGGTAAACTAGGCCACAAATATAAAAGAAGTTGAATCCCAACTAAAACTTGTATTCATAAAAATATAGGGTCTTTAAGAAAATCAAGAGAGGAATGTATTAAATACATATCAATCATATTACTTGCAACAGGATTTTCTTAAAGACCCTCATTTAACAACTTTATAAGCATTTCCTTGCACTGTAATGTCGATGGGAACCAGTAGACACTGGTGACAGAAATCCGTGGTCATGTGATAAGGAGTGAAGCATCCTGGGGTGCATCAAGAAATCTTCTTTGTAAGACCCCAGTAACTAATACAAAACATGAAATCAGGGATAAGGCTTCAGTTGCATGATGAACAAAGAGCAAAGAGAATCAGTGAGCCTCTGCTCACAGCGATGAGAGAAGTCACGCAGGACTATTGTGATTTAAATTAAAGAAAGAGCGCTATTTATGAGCTACCACTACCAGAAGGGGTCACTCATAAGGATCTATTATTCTGTTTATGTGTACCTCTTGGCTAGTACGATAAAATTAGTTAATAAAACTTAGCCTCACCCTAATAGAGATTTTCTGTTTTGTATTTTATGGCATATTATCTTATAGGCCTACAAACAGCTGAATTTACGGCAACTGCGGGTGTGGGAAAAGATTTCACGTCCATAGCGGTCACCGATCCGGTAACATTTACCGGCGACCAAGCAACTATTGTACTGGATCTTTTGCCCGATATAATTCCGGAAGGTATCGAATTTCTAGAGGTTTCACTAAGTTTACCAAGTCCAGGAGCGAATGAAGCGCTCGGGGAATTACATAAAGCTGTAGTCATTATTATTGATGATGATGACGCTTTGGCGTATAGAACCTGGTATGATATTGAATGCCCTGTTTATACTGCTCTAGAGACAGCTGAAACAATCGACATTAAAGTTAATAGACGAGGAGATATAAGTGGGACTCCTACCGTACGTAAGTGTGCCTATTTCTTTTATCATGTTCATACATTAATTACTGTTTGAGAGTTATCTATATATTTGTGTATATTATTTTTTGTTATCTTTTGTTTTTGTGCTTATATTTCAATTATTTTCTAATTATTTGTTTTTCTCATACAAATTTAATATTTTGTACAATTCAAGTATTGCTTATTGTTACATGGGAGTGAGAGGTGTGTCGAAAAGTAACCACTTAAGCTTTTGCCGTTAACATATACCCATAGCCATCGAGAGATAAGAGATCAAAATTGTTTTCCAAAATGAATTTGTATTAATTAGTTGTGGTGTAAATACATTACTCTCAAATTGATCGAGTTTACAAATGAAGCTATATGTTATTTATTCAAACTGGTCACAGGCATGACAGGTTATACCGCTTTATTTTCTCCCGTACCCGTGCCAAACGTTCACTATACATATATTATATTCATATATTCATGTGAATTATATTCAAAAATTACCTGCATAGAGTTTCTCTACTTTGCAAAAAGTTCACTGTTTTAGCAGCACTTGAAATCAGTATTAATTAGCTACCGTGTATAGATGGTCACAAGTTGTTTCGCCTTATGTTCTCCAATCCCGTAAAATGTCCAAAGTTTACAATTGTAAAATTGTGTATAGGTTTTTCTTAATTGATTCAGTTTGCATGACGGGTTTACGTGCTGTGAATTCTAAATGCCTACATGGTAATGCATCTAATTTCCTCGTGTACTTCATATGATCTTATATCAACTGTCATACTACCTTTTTCTAACATACCGTTAAACTTCATCTATAAGCCCCCATTGACTAATAGTTAATAAGCTGAAAATAGATAAAAAGGTATGAGCGCCCTCTTTTGATCTAGAGAAATTAGCACGAATGAGTTTAGTGTATTCGATATTCAATACTATAAAGTTGTATTACTATCTAAATAATTTCATGGACAGACGAATTGCTCAATTGGTAAAGCGTCAACTTCAGTATCACGGGGTTGGTGGTTCGATTCTCAAGTACACCCTTTGCAATTTCTTTTGAAATCCTAGTGATATAGAAATTAATGCAAACTTGAATGTAAAATTATTACTCAATTATACAAGCTTTATTTTTTATTTTTTTAAAACAAGCGCATAATTAATTTGATTGTAAAAAGTAATGATCTTAATAGTCCAACCTTTTTATAAGCTAAAACACATTTATACTACAAATTAACTACAGCAAAATGTATTCATTGGCTTATTTTAAATGTTTCACACAGTAATCTTAAACGTTTCCTTCATCATGATTTAAGGGAGAATTATGATGATGCATATTAGGTTGGTGGATCAAGTTAAGCAACAAAATGAAAGTAACTATGCAAACCACTATAATCCTGGTCTCACAGGGTTATAATTGAATGGCTATTATTAAATCAATTTATTTCCAATAAGATAGAGGGCCGTCCATTTATACCGACCCATCAATCATACATGTAGTTATAAAACAGTATCTGACATAGCAGTCCCGTTTAGATCAATTGGTAAAGCCGACGTTTGGGCTAGGGCAATTGTGAGCGCAGGTTCCAGATGACAATACCTGGTTCGAATTTCACTTCAAGACTTCTTCTTTTGGAAAGTTTATAAGTATTTACGGTGTATATCAAATTCTTAACTTTGTTTTTACCATGAATAAATAGTGAATCTATCTTTGTCTTTAATGTGGGTTTTCCCTCTTTTTTTCTCTCTTTCTACTATTTTTAATTTTAATTTTAATGTTATCACAATCGTTTATAAATAGTACAAACATTTAAATCAACCTCAACGACTTAGTATTTTTGTGAAGACATGCATGGATGGAGTACAATGAGACAATACGTTGATTACAATTCACTGCTTTTCAGTTCTGCTACTTATGGTCTTTTGTTAAGTTGTGGTTTTTGTGAGTAGTTGGCCATTGTTGGTTCTAGATGACAATTCCTGATTCGAGTTTTTAGAGACACCGAGAAGTTTGTTTTCCCTGAATTAATTGAGGTAGGGTTAGCTGGCAGCCATGATGGCGAAGTAGGTGGATTGTTCGTAATTTTCTCTATAATATGATGCCAAATCTGACATATTTGGTCCACAAACAGTGATTTTATCGCTAATTTTAGAATTTAACAACTTTCGTGACTTTGCTTCTTGTAACTATTCACTTGACCGGACTAAAATTCGTACGATATTTTAAGAGCAATTTCCGCACTAACGGAATCTTAAGCTTTAATTTCATATCAAAAACATTGATGCCCGACTTCTTTTTTGATAAGAAAAACCGAGTTTGATTTTCACCGATTTTCGGTCAGAAAACGAAACTTACGATCCCCCGTTAGGCCTCGCCAACTTGATTTTTAGTTCCCCGTAACACGCCCGCGCTTCATTTTCAGGCCCGCGTTTGAATTCATTATTGAAATTTTTGGAAAAAAATACCGTTTTTCCAATAAAAACGTCCGAATTCATGCATTTTGTGTGATGAAATTGTGAAATGTTTATTCATTTTGACCAGAATAGCCTTTCTGTAAAAAATATATCATGTGACATTGTGCAGAGCAGAAGGATCGATTTCGAACCCCGGACCTCCCGCTCCCAGAGCGAACCCTTTACCATCTGAGCTATCAAGCGAATCTGAATATAAACGTGAGATTTAAACAGTTGATCAACAACCCATCGACGCTACGAAATGAATTTAGATCGAGACAAGATTCGAGGAGCTATTTTATAAGCATTCACTTGACCGGACTAAATAATTTTATAAAATTGTAAGCATGTTTTTAGGTACAAAAGACTATGAATACTATGATACGATGGATAAAATTGATGCCTGATTCTTCAGAAGTGACTTTTTTACCGTGGATTTGGCTTTAGTTTCGTCAAGTTTTTCTTGAATTCGAGTTTGTGTGATTGCAATAATTTGCACCGAAAATACAACATGTCATGAAGTTCACAGATAATATTAGATAATATTGTTCGCATAATATGCCTTTTTATTATACAATTTCATGGCAAATGTGTTTGAAATGTGTCATTATAATCATGAAAAGAGCTCATTTACATCATGCTATCACGAGGTCAACTGTGACTACAAAAGCCGTATCGCTACGGGTGAGTACTTCCGGGTCGCTTTGCTGGGTTAGAAAAGGAACGACTTTTCGCGTGGCTGCATACTGACTGATTAGGCGTGCAATTTAAAGGCAATCCGTCAAACGTGTGTATTATAGTTCCGAAAAACTTAAACAGACTTAAAAAGATGGATGGTGCCGTAAATAAGTCCTTCGCGGGATTTCTTTTATTATTTCCACTCAGTTTTGTTTTATTTGTTTTGTGCTTTGTGTTTCTCCAAGAATAGGTATGGCACAAACGTGTAATATCGCGTTTCGAATCAATGAGGACAACAGGCAAACAGTCAAAACGTTATTGACTGGCCATGGCTTGCGTGTCCAGTTTGATTAAATTTGGTTTCATTTAAAAAAATAAAATAAAAAACCAACGATAAAGATAAGATTCCTTGTTCATTCATGATAAAAATAAAACACTGTCAAGAATTTGAAAATTATGACCTTTCCAAAAGAAGAAGTCTTGAAGTGAGATTCGAACCAGGAATTGTCATCTGGAACCTGCAATCACAATTGCCCTAGCCCAAACTGTCGGCTTTACCAATTGATCTAAACGGGACTGCTATGTCAGATACTGTTTTATAACTACATGTATGATTGATGGGTCGGTATAAATGGACGGCCCTGTATCTTATTGGAAATAAATTGATTTAATAGCCATTCAATTATAATCCTGTGAGACCAGGATTATAGTGGTTTGCATAGTTACTTTCATTTTGTTGCTTAACTTGATCTACCAACCTAATATGCATCATCATAATTCTCTATTAAGATCATTACTTTTTACAATCAAATTAATTATGCGCTTGTTTTTTAAAAAATAAAAATAAAGCTTGTATAATTGAGTAATAATTTTACATTCAAGTTTGCATTAATTTCTATATCACTAGGATTTCAAAAGAAATTGCAAAGGGTGTACTTGAGAATCGAACCACCAACCCCGTGATACTGAAGTTGACGCTTTACCAATTGAGCAATTCGTCTGTCCATGAAATTATTTAGATAGTAATACAACTTTATAGTATTGAATATCGAATACACTAAACTCATTCGTGCTAATTTCTCTAGATCAAAAGAGGGCGCTCATACCTTTTTTAAAATCTATTTTCAGCTTATTAACTATTAGTCAATGGGGGCTTATAGATGAAGTTTAACGGTATTTTGTTAAACGTTAACTACGAACCGTTAAGTATCGCGTGATTTACAACTGATTGAATGAAACCATGAATTATATGAAATTTTTATTTTCTGTTTTGTTTATTATGGCATTTCTTATATAGAACTCGAAACAACTGCATTCACGGCAACTGCGGGAAATGATTTCACGGCCATAGCGGCCAATCTGGTAACATTTACAGGCTCCAATACTCAAGCATGTATTCAACTAGATCTTTTGCCCGATACAAATCCTGAAGGTATCGAATTTTTAGAGGTTTCACTAAGTTTACCAAGTCCAGAAGCGAATGAAGCGCTCGGGGAATTACATAAAGCTATAGTCATTATTGCTGATGATGACGTTTCGGGAGACGGAGATCCTATCCCAGGAGTAACAGGTAACTTCCAATCTCGACGGATGGGTTCCTGAGTCAGACAGTGTATAGCCTGTTAGTGTTAGTTACTGACAAAATAATTATTTACTAGCATATCAGGAGAGGTATGCCATGGTGTCATTTATGCAATAGTAAACAAATAACGAGTAATCGCACTCCCTTTGAAATAGGAAATGCAGACTAATTAGTTAATTACTTATACATATACATGCTAAAGGAAGATATCATGACATCATACCTGACATGCTACCTGAGACTATACCAAATGTTGGTACACTAGTCTCAGCATGCTACTGGTTAACATTTTTCTCTCATAGACTTATATCGGATTCGGCCGTAAACAGGTATATGGCTCGACCGTTACCATGCGTGCAAAAAAAATCACCCTTTTGACAAGTTTTTGTCTCATAAAGTACCCTTATTGATGAGAGCCCTAATAAGAGGCCTCAAATGAATTTGATCACTTGGTGCTTCCATGAAGAAACACTAATCCTCTTCAACAACATACAAATCAAAATGTAGTAGCCTATAGTTTGCCTTTGATTTTTGCAAAAATGTGTTTATCAAAATGTATTTCGTAAAGCAATGTTTTGGACCCAGTAACTTAATTCTAAACGCTGCAGAATGTTTCATAATTCAGGAATATTTACATAGCCAAACCTGGACTACGGCTTTCGTCAGTATTGACAAAACTCAACTGTGATCAATAATTTTGGTCAGGCTAGCCTATATTTAGGTGATCTAAATCCGTGAAATAAACATTAGACCTGTGTAAAGAAATCCATGTGTGGAGATTTGTTTTAAATCTTATTTTACTGTTTCTTTTCTAGCTGTTTATGGCCTTCAGAAAAGTCTGTATCATGTAACAGAATCCAGATCATCAGTGACAGTAGACATTGTACGATTTGGATCGACGGATGTAGCAGGGACAGTAGGTGGGTGGTACGAATCATATTGAGAGATTGCTCGTGACGAGAGCTCTCAATCATTGAATACCAGAATGATATGCCATTACATTCAAAACAACTCATGATATGTTTGTATGTAATAAATCGTGGTGTTCTTGGACGACTCCTTTCAGAATAACAAATCAGTGTTAAGGCCACTCAAAATTAATTATTAGATTCTCGTAGCACGGGCCTTTGAAAAGTGAAGAAGGAGGGCGGTTTTTATTTTTTTATTTTACTAAATTGACACATAAAAATGGCTGTTTTCATGCAAAATTTGTATTGCCAGCATCTTTCTGCAGCATAAGGAAAACGGTGAAGCACCTTTTTATGTTAAGTTTATGAGGGTTAGACCCCTAGAATGATATGAAAACACTTGAAAGTGACTGTTAGTTGATTAATACATAATTAGGCCTATAAACCATTGACATTTCAGTATTAGAAACTCATTAATCTATGAAAATTGATTAAAAAATTGTTTGACCATATCCCAGAAAGTGAGGAGGGAGGGCTACAAACACATAATTACAAACACATCATGAGTTAGTTTCAGTGAATTTTGTCAGAAGTTGGGAATCACACGTACGTTATGCTTTGCAAAAAACCTGGCCAATTATCGCAAGGTTGGACGGATTGAGTCAAAAGAGGGGATTAATTATTACAATATTAAATATATTATTTTATTTATTACTTTTAATAATCAGAAATCAACTCATTTGATGACAGCGCCTTAGCTGGTGTTCATTACGAGGCATACAGTCAAGTCATTGATTTTACCGTCAGCGATGTTATAGAGCCAGTCACGATTAACCTGGCGTCGGATGTCGATGTGACTAAGGACCGCTACTTTGATGTCTGTCTATCCAATCCGACACAAGGTGAAATAGGATCTCCCCAATGTGCCACAATCATAATTGAAGATGACGATTGTAAGTAGACTTTCTGTTTCAAAGTAGGCCAAAATCCATGTCCCATTACACAAGTTCAATACGTCGTCTTCGTATTTGAGATGAAAGCAGTCACGGCTAATTTGAGTAGAAAGTGTATTCTATCTAAGAGAGCCTGTGTAGATTCACTTTAATATAACTCGTCGATATCCTTACTTGCTATAAGTACAGGCTGTCCCAAAATGTTCGATACCTTTGTAACGCTTTAGGCCTATATCTCCAGTAAAATAATTCGCAGAATAGAAATAAAATCATATTTGGATACAAGAACCTTGTAGAGTTATGTTGATACCAAACTTAGAATAACTGCTATCTGTGTCGCTAAAGTACAGAAGAAAGTTGTTCTGAAATGTAAAACTGCCCTTTCATACCGTATAAACGCGTATAATGGGGGAAATTATTTTCCTTGATGATATTTCAAATTTCAGAATGAAATAATCCTTATTAATTATGAATATTATCAATGTTTTGGTTAAATTGTGAAAAGTGAAACCCCTTTTGCAAACGCCATCTGAATGGATGCACCTGTAGCATGTGATTACATTTACACACATCTGGCGTCCTACAGGTTAAACACATTTATGGTATTGTGAGTTATATGACCAACACTGTCAGCGTGTTATATATTAAGGGGTCCAGAGGTGCATTGAGATAATTAAACACCTGATTTCCATTGAAACGTAAATATCATGGTCCATTAGAGGAACTAATAATGGAGACTTTTCATCTCAATACAATGATACCAAACAAGTTAAAAAGTCTTAATGATTAGTCTCTCTATTGGACATGATGTTTCTGTACTTTTCAATGCAAATCAGGGCACTCTGTACGAAGAACGTAGGATGAGAAATTAAAAGTATTCAAGTTGTTTGAAGCAAGGTTGTCCAATGACTGTTGATACTTGTACCAGTATACAAAGAATACCAATGACAAGAAAACTTGTGTAATATAATGTATTAGGCAAGCACGAAATAGTCCACTTACAATGTAGATAAAGACAATCTGCAACAATGTACATTGTATGTTTATGTTTGTTTGTGTTTGCATTGTAATAGAATAAGGCATACGAGTAACATAAAATTGAATAATCAAAGACAAAATGACTCTGAAAGGGTGTTAAGACTTAACGTTGATTATTTTCGGATTTTTTAACAAACATTGTATATTGTAGCTACATTTGGCTTCCAAGAATCCACCTACTTTATTGAGCATTCATCTTCAAATGTTGCGGTTCGTATCATACGAACGGGATGTCTTGATACACCTGGAGCAGTTGGTAAGCCCATCGATATGATAAAATCTACTTGTTAATAGTTACGTTTACACCTGCCATTGAGCTGCCTTTCACAGGGGTGTTGCAGCAATTCTGACCATGTTTGATAATGTATTACTTTATATTACCAATGGTTAAATGTTCACTCTTCACGTTGGTTTATTCCATTTTCAAGCGTATCTAGACTTAAAAAGTATACCGCAATTAAGCATAATTAAGGACCTTTGGATTGTAAGAGTTAAATATAATTTTCTAATGACACAACAATTCAAACCAACGTAGAATGTTACTCCAACCAGATACATTTTTTTGTGCATGATTCATTCTAAAAGATCTATCAACGGTAGAGGGCAGTGCAAAGGCTGGAGTAGACTACGCAAGTCAGACGACTCAGGTGACCTATCAACCAGGAGAGAGAGTTCAAATGATTGGTATAAGTTTGCTTGATGAACTGTCGATTGGAATGGACGAGAGGTCCAAACGTTTCCGGATCTGTCTTGACAATCCTCAACAGGGAATAGTCGACAACCCGTGTGCATCCATAATCATCGAATATACTGATGGTAAGGTGATATGGATTGGTTTTAACTCCCGTTTTTAACTGTTATAATGGTTTATTGCTGACAGAACCGTAAGATATACCCAGGTGAACTGTCAACCAGGAGGATATATTATGTAAATGTTAAATTCACACAAGCAATCTGACCAATAGCGATAATAATTCATAGCAAAACAAATTTCCCCAGTATACATCATTCTGAGACACCCTGTAGAACTGAGAATGATGCTGTTACATGTTTAAGGACACGAGAAGTTTTTAAGGGATCTCTTGAGAGTGGAACCTAACCCTTTTTTAACATTTTAAGTTTCATCCTGTCGAAGCAATTGTTTGTTAATAAGTCATATTCTGGAAAATATGAATGGGACCATAAACGTCCGTCAAAACAATAAACGTACAGGCTCATTCCGTAATCATGATATTATGGAGATTTTACAACCTCGTAACACCAATTATACACCAAAAATTGTATCGTTCAGTTGGGCATAAATACTGCAATTTCATTGGTTAGTGGCGTTTTGATATATTTTCGTATCACTTGGTGGAAGTCCAGCTGAGTGATACGAAATTTCGTCACATAACGCGTATCTAGTATCACTCAGCGGTAGTACGCAAATCGTTTATAAAGCGCTTCGTACTCAGATCGTGCGCTCTATTTAAGCAGTCTCATTAGTTCTCAGAGAAATCGGCGACATTTAGATGAGACAATTGAACACGGGGAGGTGGGGCTTACGTTTTAACAGTGCGTCCGACCTTCACAATGCGTGGTTTGCTCCGTAACGCGCACTTCTGCAGTGTGTCTTTGGCGCCTTTCCTGCGATTATGCCGGCGCCGCGACGCTTACGCATGGTGTACTCATCGCATGGGATTGGATGGAATGTTTGTGGGTTATTCGATCCTAGCAGGGGTCAAAGTTGTCAAATGCGGATAACAAAATGTACTTATTTCTTTGATAAATGTCTTAAGTATCGTCGGTCTCATCACATACTGATCTATTCGAGAGATTATGAATTTTTGAGAAAATTGGTTTTTAGTAATATTACTGTATCGTGCTCTTTCAATATCCCAAGTTACAGACCTCAATTCTGTTTAATTAATGAGATATAAGTCCTTGAATTTGGTGTATTTGCTGTTTTTTTACATTTCAGCGTTTCACATATAGCGCTATTCCATATACATGTAGATAGGATATAACGTGGACGACACATCACGCTATTTGAACATCGCAAATTCTACGCGTTTCACATACAGATCTATTCCATTAACTATTTGAACATCGCAAATTCAACGCGTTTTACATAGAGATCTATATGCGCTCTATACGAGAAATCATCGTAAACTATTTGAACATCACAAATTCTACGCGTTTCACATAGAAATCTATATATGCGCTCTATACGAGAAATCATCGTAAATTTTTTTTTTCACATACAGAGCTATAAGTTTGGTACCATTTTAATCAATGTTATTCTAAAGATGAGCACACAAAAATGACCTAAATAGAAAGTACCAAGGGTCCTCTTCATGTATATCCTATCTAGGAATATTGGTTAAGAAATAAGCAAGTTTGAAGCCAAATCTGACGACAGGATTTTCAATCTCGATTTTCTCGAAAAAGCGTGTTGCGTCGAATAGATCTGTATGTGATGAGACCGACGGTATGATTGTTTAAAGGAGGTGTCCCGCAAGCATAAAAGTGTCCATTATATGTTAGAAAAATAACTTTCGAGCCCAACTTTTGTAATTATATAGAACAAAACACCACACTTATGACAAAAACAAATAAAAACCGCAATCTCTCAACATGCACTTTTTAAAATTCGCGGCGATCGAAAGTCCCAGTGTCGATGATGTCATAGTTATACAATGCACATGCGCAAATTTTAGCACCGATACCCATGACGTCATCGACACTGGGACTTTCGATCGCCGCGAATTTTAAAAATTGCATGTTGAGTGATGGCAGTTTTTATTCTTTTTTTGTGGCTAGTATGGTGTTTTGTTCTATAGCATTACGTAATTTCGGCTCGATAATTATTTTTCTAACAAATAATGCTCAATGTTGTGCTTGCGGGACACTTTCTTTAAGAATGAGAATAAAGGTATTGTTTTTAGGGTTAGGGTTCTCCGCCTGCGGCGTCGTTGTTCTACTTATACTATCGTCCGCCTTTATGTCAGACAATATAACACGGGCACGGTCTAAAAACACTACCTTTATTCTCTAAATCATACTCGCGCAGTATTGCCGCATGAGTCATGATGTTGCTTTATAAGCTTTTATATCGGCTTCAAGGATTGTAAATTAAGGTGTTTACATATTAACCATGTTAGTTTGACCTTAAATTAAGCATTTTATTATTTTATGAGGTTAGACGTAGCCTACTGAATGATGAAACAGCAATATGTTGCCGTATTTGAACAAACAAACAGGGGTTAACTAGCCAAAAAGTAGGTTATCTGTTCAACTTATAGAATATGAAAGCTAAATTATCACGATTAGTAAGTTTCTGTCGAGGTTATATATTATTACTAATTTTGAAATGTCATTTACGGTTATTTACAGCATTTGTATCCTTTGGCGACGAGATATATTCCTTGCAAGAAAGTGACAAGGTGGTCCGCGTATCGGTGATCAGATCGGGAAGTCTGGAAAATATTGCAACGCTAGGTAAAATAAAAAAATAATATTGTTATTGTGAATGAATTGTGAATTTATTTTGGATTGGTGAAATGAGTGGAAATGGATCTTATTTAAAGTTACAATATGTCATATTTTTACACATGACGAAGTTTGACCTATCAGTAAAGACTAATAAATCGATCGACTGTATTTTCTGTGAAAATGCCATGTTAAACTCATCATGGAATCTGATTCCAATTTAAGGAATTTCTCAACATATTTGCTTTCATTTTCATAATAAAGCATTCCATAGTATTCTGTTCACTTGTGTACAGTTGTGATCAGAGCAGGAAACACTGTAAACGGCGGCAACGCGATGAAATTCTATTTACGAATGAAAAACGGGGAAAATCAATCAGAAAATAAGTTGTTTATTTCAACGTATTCAAACCGTGATTTTGAAGTAATTAAGAAATTAATCATCAAGCTTTTTACTTTTCTTTTTCTCTTTTCTGGGCATTAAGGTTAGCCAACTTATGCCATTGAGAATCATTCTGATACATTTTATAATGATAAGAATGGGTATCACGATCATACTAATAAACGATAGAAATAATTCACACGTTTTGTACTCAATGTTTATTAATAAGGAAAACATTCAACCAAGCTCAATTCATTTCACCAACTTTTGTGGTTTTTAATGAATGCTATGTTATTTCTTTCCAGAGGTTTATACCTCGGACGTGTCTGCCATTGTTGGAAACGATTACAACGAACTTGTGCGAGATATCATATTTAATGAAGGGGAAGATTTGTATGTATTCGACTTGACGATTGTTGATCAAGATAACCACCTAGAAGGACCTGAGAGCTTTCGGTTGTCAATGCGAAACATCATTGGAGCGAAACAGGGTGTTCCAAGCGTTGCAAATATATTTATTGACGACGATGATGGTAAGTTGCTCAATATTTGGGCGCCTTTGCAAATAAGGGATTCGTTTTACGAAACAACAAGTTGACCAGGCGATACCGGATATGCATGTATTTATTCTTGAATTGGGAAATCCCATTGTTCATTAAAGTTTTTAAGGTATACAATCATCCGCTATTCGCTATCTGAGATGACATTAAAAGATGGAAAGATTAGGGTGCTGGACGATACGAAACATGTACAAACAAAATCTGCATATTCACCATTACCATGATAATGTATTTGTATCGATCACAAGGGATGTGTCAAAGTGAAATACAAAACACCGAAAATCAAATAATAAGACCCGCAAGCTTACACGTTTGGGTGATATAACGTTAGGGAGCAAATCAAAACTCGACCGCGCGGCAACCGCCGGTTCCGCCCGGTTGGACCGCATATCATTGTTTAGAACAAGAGAAACCGGCTGCAACCGCACGGAACCCCACGGAACCGGCGGTTGCCGGACGGTCGAGTTTTGATGTGCTCCCTTATTTCATTTCCTACCACTCCCCGTACCGGCAAATAGACATACAAAACCGCGCCCTTTCACACTGTACAACTGATGTGGACACCGAACTACAGGCGTTAACACTGCATATAATAATTACAAGTAATGGCCGAAAACTTGCTGATTCTGGCCCCCTGATATTTCCGAAACGCAGAAACAATATATCGAAGAATATCGAGTACTCTTAACCAGTCTCAAGATGCCGGGTAAAGTTTTAGCATCCCTAAACATAATGAAATGCTTCATCAGTCTCTCATTCATTACCATATTACAACATGATTTAGTGATGGTGATTATCTTTTATCTACATTCTCTTGACACAGTGAAATATTGTTTTAGCAGTGAATATTATACTGTAACAGAGGGTGAAGGAAACGTCAGAATTACCATTTTAAGAACGGGATATCGCGGCATGCGGAGCTCAATAAGTACGTATTATATAGAAGACTTTATTATTTTATAATATTACTGATGATATTTCATTGAGTGTTGTCAATAGATTGAATCCTCGGGCGTCTTAAAAATATGATGAATACTTCAATTTATTTCCAAATATAGTAAAGTGCTTTAATCACTTTTTCATAGATTTTGTTACTAGAACTACCACAGATATACAAAAGAATGAAGTAATGCAGCATCATATTTGTCAGGTTGTCAAATTAAAATCGTGATTCAAACTCATTTCAATAAAGACTGGACGTAATTCCTTTATTTTATGTTGCGATATTTATCGTCGTAAGTCTGCATTTGGCTTCTGCAACTCATAACCGCGTTTAAAAAGGGAAAATTACGCTACGAAAGAAAAGTTCTTTAATCTTTGTGAAAACCACTTACATGACCGAATTGCCCGCGTTATCGTTTTAACGAACCGTTACCCACATTCGCTACTATTGAACTGTTATTTCGACTTGCCTATCGTCTATTATTATCTTATTTCCTTTTCAAATTCGTATCATCTCTTACTATTTTATATTTTGTGTGTGAAATAAAAAGGATTGCATACCACTGGCATTTCTGCAACGAACGATGGGGACTTCGACGCCGTTGATCTGTTGGAGATTGAATTCGACGTCGATGAATCGTCGCAACAAATAAAGATCGACGTAATGGATGATGACGAAGCTGAGCCCACAGAAAAGTTCCTGATTACTCTTAGCAGTGATGTCTATGAGGAATTATGCGCCACTAATATCGCTACTGTAACAATACAGGATAATGATGAACGTAAATATCTAGTTGTTAAAAACATGTACACCGGCCGAGTGCACCAATGACGGGTAACTTAATAGGGAGGTAAGCTACCTCCCTAGTAGTTATGCTGTAACTGTAGCGTAACTTACTAACGATGTAATTCTTAGAGCACAACTGGCGAATAACAACAGAATAGTAACTAGCGAGGTAAATATCCACATTAATCAGCATCGTCCCCTTACAAAATTAATTGGCGCATATGCGAAGTGTTAACCTATAGGTTACTGTAAAATACTGACGTGAGTGGTCCTCCGTAATATTTAAAATGTGTCGTCACTCGCTAGGTCATAGGTGAGTGTACATAATTAACATAAATAATCACGTTGACTCGGCTTGCGTTCCGAACAAAAATGACGGTATTTTTTTGGCCAAAAATTTCGAATTTGTTCAACGCTTTTTCAAAAATAAGGACTATCAAGACATTACAAACATATTTTGGGCGAGGGGCACACACAAATATTGCACCAAAAAGCACAATTTTAATGACAAACACAAGCACCCGATGCAAACAATTATATACAATTATAACACACCTCTTTACATTCACACTTCCGTGGCATGGATACCTTGTCCTTCGCCTGTTAACCGCAGGACCCCGGTTCGATTCCCAGACCACGCACGGCACGATATACTTTTATTTTTTTCTCTTCTAGTTATACCCTTCCACTCACAATAATGTTGAAACTTCAGTTTTAATTAATAAAAACAATAATAAGTTTATTTATTTAGTCATTATTTAAGATCCTTGGACAATTATAGTACATTTTGGTCAAAATATGCCCCAAAGTCGGTGCGATTAGTGTTTGAATGGGCAAAAGGAGTTGATCTAAATTTTGACTAAAAAAATCCCCAAATTGCATGAATGGATTTTCAAAATATAAAATATTTCAGCTTATGAGGGGTCACATTCCACTTCAAATATACATTCCCTGGGCATGCAAGCGAAATTGGTCTTTCAGCATCAGCGAATCATTCCCTCCAAGCCAATGTTCACAACAAATTTACGCTACTGCTAGAATCGACTGACTTGTGGCATAAAATGTTATGCCCCAACTTACTCTTGGGTCCGGTCAGGTATAACATTTAGCGTAAATTACCCGCCAGTTACTAGCCTAGTAGCTTACCCGGCATTGGCGCTCTCAAAATTTTGGGTTACGCCTCAGTTACTAGCGAGGTAGCGCTATTCTTCAGCTACCCGTCATTGGTGCACTCGGCCGGTAGTATTTTACCGTAATCATGTTAATAAGATAGCGGCTCGGTAAAATCTTGGTTCTCGGGTTAGGTGCTTATCGGGTAGTTGTAATGGATGAATGTCCTCAAAGTAATATGTAAATGGCGATTTTAGTCTGGCTGCCTTGTCAAACTGATGGCCAAAATGTAGGTAAATTTACTTACTGTACTTTTAAACACTTGGCATCAAACGGATACCAAATGAGCAAAACGTTGTTTTAACGTCCTAGTTTTGATGCATATGATTCATTATAACGTTTTTAAGTTTACAGCGTTTTCAAAACTTGTGTTATTGGTGTATGCAGTAATTGGAATTTTATACGATGTCGATTGTGAAACTTTGAACCCTTAGCAAGACGTTGTTAAAAGTAAAAACTAAAACTTACAATGCAACTGAGCCGCAACCCATACATGGAAAACATACGCGACACTACAGGCTAAGCCGTGAAATTCATGGTTGCAGTGTTAAATATCACTCAAATCACACGAGCAGTTACTCCGACTTACTATAGTTTCCGAATTTCTTATCTATGATTACAGCACAATGTGACATTGTGTGTCAAAATGGAGGCGTATGTATTCAACCAGGGATCTGCCTATGTCCAAAATCGTACACAGGAGAAAGATGTGAATTCGGTAGGTTACTACAGCCCGTGGTTACAGCAAGGAGTTAAACGCCTTAAATACAGACTATATTCCTGTGATCGTATATTACACAGATCGTGTGCACCTACATGTAAAATAAACTTCCCGCCAAAATCAGAATGCTGATATCTTTTTTCTACATGTTGTGATAAATTGTGGTATTTTGAATCACATTTTGACAAATGTGTCCATGTCTAAAATTGGCTGAAATTTTAACTTTCGAAAAGAAAATTCAGTAAGGGTTAAATGTCCTAATAATTGTATACGATATACAATCAAATTCTATTGAAATCTTACACTTATATCAATAGGTGTATATTGAAACTTCCAAATTCATGTATACAGCTCTCGTTTCAAATCTTTTTCGGAGTTTTAGGCAGGGGGAGTACTGAAACGAATATTTGTCTCAGGGGGAGTATTCATGCATCAAGTCGTTTTGCCACACGATGGTGGACATGTTGTCCTTCACGAATATTCAAGAGTAACTTACGTGTACAATACAAGGTTACCTTATCGACCGAATGCAAAAAACGGTTAATGACGTAAACGTAATATTTTTACTACATGTAGAGTTGTTTTTCCAACTCCAGTGGTTTTAGGATGAAATCATATGAATCATATGAATCATATTAAATTCCGATTTTACTTTGAAACCAACGGGGATTCAAAATTTACGGCCAACCGTGGCGATCGTCGTCTGCTAATAATTTGATTGTTCTCAATATAATTTGATTTACGAAAATGTATCAATAGCCAAATTTACGTGAATCACGTTTGCAACAAAACGTTGATGACTTGGTTTGAGATTGTCTTACATCGCCATAACAGTTTCTTAATCAATGTTAATAGTAGGGTACAAAGTATGCACCAATTACAAAATAAAGCGGTCATGGTGCCCTTTTGATCTTCAATATTTATATTTCACCTTATTTTTCCCATCGTATATATAGGTACGGTGAATGAGTGTGACCTGGTGTGTCCTGCCACCATGATCTGTGTAGACACGGACGGAGGATTTGAATGTGATTGCCAGAATGGTCTTTTCAAAGTATCAAATTCTTGCATAGGTATGAAAAGCCATGTAGCCTACATTAAAGGGATACTACGAGATGTGTTGAAGGCTGCGCCCTCAATTTAGGATAAAAACCGGGATTTCTACATTTTTACAATTGTATTACATACACAAACTTACATCTGTAAGGATTAAGACAAATCAGTTGTCTTTGTGCAAAACATCGTTTCAAAATATTCCATCCTTATTTTTTTTCTTCAATTCAAATTACATACGATATTACATAGAGGTCGTTTTAAAAATAAGTTTCAATCAGACGATGCCGGTCACGATTTGCCTACATTTGCAATTCGTATTGGTTTAACACGTTATCGCGAAATACCCATCGAAATAACATTTAAATAAGTATTTGGTATTTGTTAATTCTTCGCCACCGAAATCGGTAACTGTCATGGTGGCCGAGTGGTCTAAGGCGTTGGTCTATTGGCTTGTATACTATTAACTATGGACACTTTTACGCATGACGTTGTTTTATCAGTTTAAACATTGGAAATTTAATTTATACTTTACAAATGTTTTTTCCCTCTGAAATATGACATTTGAATTAATTGCAATTTAATATTAGAGAAGTGTTTACGGCTTTTCAAGAAGCACGGCGCGGCTACGGCGGATCCCGACGGGTTTTTGTTTGTGTTGCCGGTGTGTTTTTACGATACCAGCACGTGACCAGAATGATTTGTTCGTGACCGCCATCGTCTGGTTTCAATAAATAGCGATGATATTTCAACCTATTTAAACATTGTTTTAATCAAGTTTTGCTGCTTTTTTGTGAGTAGAAACAACAATAATGGCCAATTATAATGATTATCTTTAATATTAAGTAAATTTTGTAAAAAGAAAAAATCTTAAACATCTATTAGTACACCTTTAATTCTAAATTGATACAAAAATGCCCATTCGAAGTCAACAAATTAATGACTGTATATAAAATGTCATTCATATTCGTTGATGTATTGCTATCAAATTTACGGGATACAAGATGATACTATGTTTGTTACGCTTGACTGAGATTGAAGGTCATTGATCCACTCGGATTTAATGAACTTTGTATCAAAATCTTCTGCTCTATAGCCTTCTTAATTGGTTTACATGTTGTTTGTGTTTGTAGATATCAAAATAATACCAGGTACCTTCGTTTTTGAGGAATTCAATGGTGAACCAGTCGCACTAGACCTACCATCATGTCTGAGCGACAGACTCGATGAGGACTTCACTTTCTGGGCTACTATTCTCGAGCAAGAGGTAAGTGTTCATTGAATTGTGTATTCGAATCCCTTTCAACTGCTACAATCTCTCGTATATATCATCTTTGGCTGAATACCGTATCTCCAGATATTGGCACGTTACAGCCCGGTGAAGTTTGTGTTGCGTTGAGATTTCATTATTTAAGAGTTTAAGTTTAATATATGTATATATAAAAAACATATCTTTACATAACAATATAATATTATTCATGTCTATGTAGTAACTTTCTTTCCATTTTTCACTTGTGTTATCCATGTTACCAGTTGAGTGCATCATTTAGAAACACTATAATGGGTTTCGTAAGTGCTCGGGTAACACAGCTATGCCCCGGAAGTATAATGGTATATTATGACGTCATAGTGCAATCCTCGTCGACTGCCGACGAAAGTGATGTGATGAACGTCTTTTATTCAGACGTGGATGATGAGGGATTCTTTAGACAGTCTACCTTCAAGTTAAGGCTGGATCCGTGTAAGTTAATTACAAGATTAACAATCAGTGTGTCTGTACTATTTCACATGTAGTTGCTTGATATCACAATTCGTAATATTATAGGTAACGAGTTTCTCGGACAAGTTTGAAATAGAGATGCTATATATCTACTTTATTAGTCTGTATGGCAGCTAATGGTCTAAAAATGTGTATCTGTTGCCACAATGCTTTGAATGAATATAAAAGTGTCTATTGTTTGTGTCTTAATTTTCAGTGGACTGTACTCCTACTTATTGCTATAATGACGGAACGTGTAGCGTGGACGATAATCATTTTCTATGCACGTATGTTCCAACTTTATCTTTTAAAATTGTAATAGAATAAACTAATCTTTTAATCATCCAAACTGTGTGGGTTGAACTTAAAGGCATATTATGCGATCTTTTCCATGGGACGCCCTCTATCCTTGATTTTCTTATGAAAGCAGATTTTCTTGCAGATTTACATTTCTGATCATAAATCATAAATATATTCTGAGTTACATACAGAGCGATACGATTCCAAATCATGATTTAAAGAGGTTGAAGTACAGGGTGTCCCAAAAGTCTATGCACGTTTTTGAAGAGTCATATCTCATAAAATATAAATCATATGGTATAAATTTAACCATATTTTGATAGACGAGATTTGGGAAATTAATTTGATACCAAACACAACCCTATTGGTGAACCCACAACATTAAAAAACTGGTTGAAAGTCATTGGCCGTGTGCCAGACCAACCCATACCAAGTACCACACATTGTTGCTAAAGGTGCGCATAAATTAACGGTATGAAAGCAACGTTGCGCATTAGTCACAGTTCACTGCTTACCTTGCAACATTAATGTTATTTAATACCAAACTCGGTCACTCACAACATAAATAAGCGTAGTAGACAACATTGCACAGCCAAAGTCTTCATTCAAGATGGTTTACAGCATAGATAAGCGAATACAAATTGTATGGCTCTACGCTGAAACACATTCAGTTCAACTTACTCAACAAAAGTTCAGAAAACATTTCAAAGTGAAACGCGCACCAGGAAGAATATCCATTCTGAAGTTGGTGGATACATTTTTGAACAGAGGAACATATTCTAAATGGGTAAAACAACCTTCGATGAGGCCTTCAAGCAGCAATAAAATAATCCGCTAAGTTTAAATTTTAACATGTTTGACAGCTGTGTGATGTGTGTGTTCACTTTTCTGTTACGTTATTCAATTGTTTAGGTCTGTGTTTTTGCATTAGCACACGTCTCTGTATACATGGAAAATATTTCAATTAGATTTCACTATAGAAACGAAAATTATGTGTGATATAGTTTGTTATTATGATGATATCACTGTAATGTAAAATTTTAAATATTACAATTGACGGATCACTT
This sequence comes from Ophiura sarsii, assembly GCA_035610835.1. Taxonomy (NCBI): domain Eukaryota; kingdom Metazoa; phylum Echinodermata; class Ophiuroidea; order Amphilepidida; family Ophiuridae; genus Ophiura; species Ophiura sarsii. Next base: position 114,034,087 of record CM069441.1, on the reverse strand, counting down.
TCCGTGTAACCAACTCTACCCGTATTTTTGTTAATCTCAATAGGTATGGATTTATGAACTTTATTCCTCCGAAGTATAAAATTACATTTTTGCAGTAATACATATTTTACTTCTAGGGTGGCATTACAAACAGATGTTACTCCAATGTTTGGTATCAAATTTATTTCCCACATCTCCTCTTTCTAAATATGTATTCATATTTTCAATACGACTTATATTTTGTGAAATACAAAGCTTCAAAGTCGTGCATAGACTTTTGGGACACCCTGTAGATTGTCCTGCTGCAGGACAGTTTATTTTCATTCTAAATTCACTCTAAAACCATGACTTTGAAGTAATAAGGTATTGTATCACCCTGTCACTCAGAATGTATTATGATTTATCATCACAAATGTAAATCTGCAAGAAAATCTGCTTTCAAAAAATACAGACGACGATGGCCACGCGAATCCTACATTTTGAATTCGTATTGGAATATAACACGTAATCGCGAATGTTAATCTTATCATTTTGAAAAATTCATCATAATTAGAAGAATCGTTTTCCAATCCAAAACCGTTGGAGTTGGCTATTAAACCAACTCCATTGTAAATGCTATTTTTAAAATTATTTTCATCGTTAACCGGGCGATGACTGTTAAAAATAATTCAAAATGGTGCACTCCCGTTGCCATACTGGAACGATGAAATCGCGTGGCCATCGTCGTCTGGCATAATATGCCTTTAAAGCCATGATTTCTCAACTTCACAATACACTAATTTTCACATATTCTTAATACAAATGCGGCATTTTACTAGACAAATGAACATCCGTATAATGGAAATACAATTATTCTATCCGTGGAAATTTCGAACTTCTACTTTAAAACATAGCTACGTAAATTCACATTGTGTACGATACGCCAATGATAAGAAAAGTAAATATGGTTTATAATTTTATTTATATTATAATTTTGCGTGCAAATAAAAACAATTCCTAAATCGGGATGAACACATTTTAAAAGCAGTAGGCCTACTTTTAATGAATAGACTGCGTATAGGTCTACTCTCAGTCATCTACGAAACGAATCCGACATTCAGATCTTGGATGGTTTTACTGGTGGTAAAGTGTAAACAGACGTCCGCGACCACAACATGTGGTCTACTATATGGTCGCGACGTCTGTTTATTTCACAACCAGTAAAACCATGTACTTTCTGGATGTCGGATTCATTATATTCTTAGTGCTTTAGTAAAAAAAGTCAAAACCACAGCTTTAATGCCATCAATTGTCTAGTCTTTTGACACATACTTTTATTATACTTTATTCAGATGCTCTGACGGGTTCACAGGACAAAGGTGCCAAACAGAATTGGTAGACGGACAAGGTGGTAGGTGATTTGTGAATCTAGGGTCTTTTTCGATCATAATTATTATCCCTTTTTTCTCTTTTCTTTTTTTTCTCTGCGCAAGTGATATTTTTGTTGTATGATAAATCAAATCTAGGCTGCTTGGTAAAGGTTCGATGTGTTCACACAACATTGAGAGATACACACTGATCTACTATTCACTTAGGCTATCCCATAATTAGACTCTCAAGAGATTTGTCGGGTTTTTTAATATGAAATTCATAAAGCAAACGGATATGAGCTTATGCTAGTTACATATAACATAAATCCCTCAGAGGCTGAAACAAAGGTTGAATTTAAACGAAAGCATGTTATGTCAAAAAGTGTTAAGTATTTTTTTCAATTACCAATTTTTCGGAATGAAAAGCTGATATGTGCTTTTCTTTTCGACGATATCACATTTTGTAGCAACCACGTGCTTCAGTGATAGCCACTTGCTTGAGAATGTGGTATCAATCTGCCAATCTCACCACTATTTGTGATCAAAAGAACAACTGTGTGGTCTGGTCAATGAAGTGTAACATTGACACCTCCAGTGTCAGCCTAGGAAATGATTTGAGTTAAGTCGTGGATTTGGCCGTGAGAACATTGTAACACAAACGAATTTTGTTGCAAATACTTCAGATATAATCCTAAATAAATTTTAAAAACGTGTTCTTTTAGCCATATTTTTACCCATAATAAACGGACATCTACCAAGTTGTCATTTTTTAGGGTTCGAAATCATATTGAGGGATTTGCTATATATTTTCCATAATGGCCGCCAAAAAAGGATCAAATTTCATAAAAACAATTCAACCAGATAATAAAATGACAGTATAGTTTAACATTTTTTTAACTTGCCGAATTTGTGTTATTACGGCCCGATATGATATGGTTTAAAAAGATACATATCTGCCAAAAACATAATCCGACGTCACAAAAAAACTTTCTTAGCTGGAATGGTTCTTTCTGAAGGTATTCCAATAAACTGCTGATCTCAGTGGAAATTGCCCATAACGATACACTGCTGATAATGAGCTAATTGATGTTCATGAGGTGTTTTACTACGGCGATTTTATATAGGAATTCTGACTTGCTCGATAAAATCATGAATTGTAATGCTTTTAAATCACAAATCTTAATAGGGAACATGAATTTAATGGTATAAAATGTACAATGAACACAATGAAATGATAATGGGGTCGGATGGCTTAATACTTTGTTGACAACACAGTGATAACTTGCAAGCTTCTAGAGGCCAGGAGGCAAAAACCTAACATATTTGTGGAGCTTATAAACCTCCACGTAATCCCGTTATGAAATATAAAAATATGTTGGTGATTTCTCTTTTAATAATATATACAGGTTCCTCGATAGGGATAATTACACTGATCGTTTTGAATATGCTGTTTCTTGTGATTCTCGCTATTCTGTTGGCGGCTTGCACTCGCCTATGTGTTTTGTATCGTCGAAAAGGGCAAAGACTTCAACTGACCCGGAACACCAACAGAAAAACATTTTCGCCCACCTTGAATTCGTTACAGGTAGGCTGGTAGTAGGATTAGCCCTTTTATGAATAAGTCCACTGCTGAATAATCATTAAACCCTTTTCTGAAAACCAGACTGATTTAATTTGTTTGTAACAAATCCCCACTTTGCATCTATAAGACAACCCAACGTGCCCCGCTGTAAATGTGACCACAATTTAACGTCGGAACGTTGTATAATGGTTACTGGGATGTGAATGTCCGACGTCCTGGGGTTGGTTTGATATTGTAATAACACGAAAGAGGTTATTACACCGTTAAACAAACCTCTAACATCAGAACACGATCATATCCAACCAATATGTAAGCATTATATATATGAAACGCTCTACGATGTCAAATCTACATTTTATTAATCGGTGTCGTTAAGTGTCACTAGAGTCGGAGGATGCCAATATGACGTATAAAGTAAGCTTGATATTTGGAATACAGATTGTTTATCAACATGATGAAGCTTGATTTAGTGCTAAAAAGTAAGTCAAAATTGATATTTTCGCTCAAATCACAAATCTAAAGATTGATTTAAAAGGAGAAACGTGAATGAAAATTATCACAATGATTTACCATTGATTTTCTTTCCTTTTTTCCATGTACATGTAGAGTCTTACAGGTCAACCCCATCCTTGGTATTCAAGCAGAGCGACGGAAATACAATAATCCTATGGATTCATTATCGGTCTTCATCTAGATGTATAAATTGATAAATGCAATATATGAATGAGGTTTGTTTTATAATGCAGAATTTAAATAACTAACTGTCAAGGGGGAAATGGTGCGATCCCCTCCCAATATTTGAGTCTGTCGGTCATTGTCGGTTGAGATTGGCTTAATCGATTCATTTGAGTACAAGGGGATCATGAAATTATGACGGTCAAATTATTACAAAGATAGCCATGTGATCCCACAAATTAATTTCAGATTTTTGGCTCGATAATTATTTTTCTAACCTATAAGTATAATGCACAATGTTATGCTTGTTGGACCTCCTTTTAAGAGAACCAATTTTGCGAGTTTGTGTTATTGAAATTAGTGGAACAAATTTACGGTTTCAGAGACGTGTGCGCCTTATGGTCCCACAACACCAAAAAATTTCCCTATTGCATTGTGTGGTTAAGAGGTCAAGTTCATGTTAATTCTTTTCACCTTTAGTGCAAACTGTTTCGTTCAAATCATTATTTTTTATTGAAGATCAAGATGTTTTTGCTTAAAAACAATCACTTTTGTGAAGGTTTACCAGCATTTCCCCCCGCTATACAGGCCAATGATAAAGGGTTCAACAAAAGAAAGTATACCACTTTGTTTATGTCATTTTGAGTAACATTCAATTTCTTCAAATTCAAACAGGCTAGATAGGCATTTAGATGAATCTTTTAGGCATAATTTGATACCAAATTTGCCCCCTAACAACAAAGATAAACCATGATTAGCACCATTTAAAGAAAATTTGTCACTTTTCAAAAGTCACATTTTCAACGCACGCAAGCCGCGAGAAAATGCTGTGCGTGGCACTTTGAATGGCCGGGAGTGAAATGGATATTGATCACACAGTGCAACTGCTTGGGTTGTGCCTGAGCGAGCGGGCTATTTGATTATGAACAGGTAACATGTGGTGTTTTCTTCCCGCGTATATGTATTAAAAATGTGACTTTTGAAAAGTGACTAATTTTCTTTAAATGGTGCTAATCATGGTTTATCTTTAGCATTTCAGCTTAAAATATCCAGTGTATTTATTATATTGCTAGGGAAAACCATCTTATTATGGTTTGGGAACAATATTTTGTGTGTGTGTGTACTATACACTAAGTGGGTTCGTTTACTGTCTGTATTCTTTTTGATTCGTTAAAGTATACGTATTGTGATTAACAAGTTAAGGTCATTGAATGCGTATTTGTGACTGAAAATGACAAATCAATGCACTCACACAGATGTTGATATGCTAATACAGTATGGCACCATCTTCCATGAAAAGTAGCTTTGTTGATATATAAACATCAGCACGCTAGCATTGATTTATCTACTTTCTACAAAACACACTTAATTATATATCAATATATATTATTTTGTACATATTACACCATTCTAATTTATATCAAAACTGTAAATAGTCAAAGCTGTAATTTGTGTAATTTAACATTTTGTTATCTGTGTTAATTAAATGACATTCAAGCAGGGAGGCGGGACAGCAATAACCATTTACCAACTCGGTTTTAATCTAGATGTATGCATTGTTATAAGCTATTAGCATGTTTAGATTTGAATTGCAAACTCTGATATAAAGTATGTATAAATTGTCATACATTTAATATATAATGTATATATAAGGCGACGAAAAAAACCCCGATTTTACCAAATCTTTCGCAATTCTTTGCAATATTTTGCATTTATTTTTATTTTTAAATGTTCATGAAAATTTGAAGAAAAACAACCGACCGACCTGAGAGGCCTGTTTGCTCGTAGAATGTGTGGTATTTCGTCGCCTACACTATTCATGTATTATATAGGGTATTTAGAGAACCAACCAAAAAATTTGGGGCTTTGTGTTTAGTTTTTAAAAATAAACCTCGTGTATAGTCAGAGACGCGTGCGCCTTTGAGGTAATGTGACGGCGTGTTCCCGCACCACCGAATTTGTATTGTATTGTATATAGGCATATTTACTATTTAATTTTTTTCTCTAGTTTTGGGCATTGTCAATTGAGTCAACTTATGTCGGTAAAAAATCAATGTAATCTGATTGCCTTTATTATCTTCGTGATTCAGCAAGTAAATAGGAGTTGTTTCTCCATGGTTTCTAGCTCCATATCAGTAGAGATACGACTGATCATCATGATCATATGATAAATCTGGTTTTCTTATTGTTGGCCTTTTAATTTTAAATTTTTGATGTTCCATAATGTATATGTTTAGCCATTATCAGAATCAACGCAATGTATGAAAAATGTATGTAGGCCTATGTATAGGCTTATGTGTAATGCAGGGCTTTGAAAAAGATTTGATATAAAAAGAAATGTGATATTTTTTTTTACCAAAAATAGTGATTTTCACGATTTTAGAGGTAAACAAATCACTTTTTTTAGCACCTTTTGGTCTATAATTCAAAAAATAAAAAAGATTTTCAAAAAACAAAAAAAACATTCCTAGGGAATTGTATGAGGAATAAAATAAAACTAGTATGACAAAATTTGACAAAATATATTTTGAGTTATCTTTTCCAAACCTAAAATGGGTCAAAAAACGTGTTTTTTATAATTTTCTCCAAAATGGTCAATTTCATGATCATAGTTGGATTCATTGAACCCTTTACTGCAAAAAATGTATACTTTTATCTAGATTAAATGAATAATGAAGAAGTTACGGCAGTTTTACGGAGGCTATACGAAGGTGCACATCCCCTTAATAAACTCAAATCATGAAACGATACGAATATGAATTTTGAACTTTACCTCTATGTTAACACCAGAAAAATTGAGGTTTCTGACCACGTTAATATGTTGTAGCTTACAGAAAAAGGAAAACACTTTCCCTTATTTATGTCATTCAGAGTTTTTTTGATGAGAAATAATATTTATTGAAATCGAGAATTCGCACGAGAGCGTGTAGATAATGTTAGAACTTGACCTCTGTGTCATTCGAGTGTAATCGGCGCATCTGATCCTAGACTACCTCCCCCAGTCTTCAATATTACCGCACGGCCGCTAAAGCTGTGCAAGAGAGCGATGTAAGAGGGCGACAGAGAGTATCAGTCTACATCTGATCCCCCCGGAATGGGTTTATCACACAACCCTCTCCGAATTTACCAAAAAACAAAAACTAAAGATTACCTTTGAAAAGTTGAGTTATATTATACAAACCATAATCTATTAACACTGGTTTATTGGGTGAATTATCAGCCTTTGTTACAAATTGTCACTTTTAGACATACCTCGAACTTCTCGTGTTCTGATAAAAATTGTGATTAACAATTAAGGTCACTGTATGCGTGTATCTGCCTGCACTCACACAGATAGTGATATCGTTGTTGATATATCAACATCAGCACGCTAGCATTGATTTATCTACTTTCTACAAAACACACTATATATCAATATATTATTTTGTAAATTTTACACCATTCTAATTTATATCAAAACTGTAAATAGTCAAAGCTGTAACTTGTGTAATTTAACATTTTGTTATCTGTGTTAATTAAATGACATTCAAACAGGGAGGCGGAACAGCAATAACCATTTACCAACTCGGTCTTAATCAAGATGTATGCATTGTTATAAGCTATACAAGTTCTTTAGGGCATGTTTAGATATGAATTGCAAACTCTGATATAAAGTATGTATAAATTGTCATACATTTAATATATAATGTATATATAAGGCGACGAGAAAAAAACCCGTTTTTACTGTTTTTACCAAATCTTTAAAATATTTTGCAATTCTTTGCATTTGACCGACCTGAGAGGTATGTTTGCTCGTAGAACGTGTGGTATTTCGTCGCCTAAACTATTCATGTATTACATAGGGTATTTAGAGAACCAACCAAACAATTTGGGGGCTTTGTGCTTAGTTTTTACAAATAAACCTCGTGTAGTCAGAGACGCGCGCGTCTTTGAGATAATGTGACGGCGTGTACCCGCACCACCGAATTTGTATATATTGTATATATTTTCTATTTAATTATAATTTTTTTCTCTAGTTTTGGGCATTGTCAATTGAGCCAACTTATGTCGGTAAAAAAATCAATGTAATCTGATTGCCTTTATTATATTCGTGATTCAGCAAGTAAATAGGATTTGTTTCTCCATGGTTTCTAGCTCCATATCAGTAGAGATACGACTGATCATAATATGATAAATCTGGTTTTCTTATTGTTGGCATTTTAATTTTAAATGTTTGATGTTCCATAATGTTTATGTTTAGCCATTATCAAAATTAACGCAATGTGTAATAAAGGTCTTTGAAAAAGATTTGATTAAAAAGGAACTGTTATTTCTCTCGAAATGGGTTGTCACAAATATGCTGAAATACTTTGAATACATTTGTTGTGACCCCCTATCCGACGTCACATCACAATAATTGTATATTACCCTCTCATTAAAACTACCTAATTCTACATTATATTCTTTGTCTCATTAGAAAATCTGTTTCATATGATCCCAACGGGATATCTGAATAGATGTGTCATTTTTTCCCTTCTTTTTCGCAATTACAAATTATTCACTCGAATCACGCACACTTCATTTATTATATAAACAAATGCACATAAAACATATTTATAATTTCTTTATGCCCCGAAATTATCTAATTTTCTGATTATATTTGTTCACACATTTCAGATGTAATAATGAAGGGGATGTCATGAAATATAAATCGACTATTATTATAGACCAATATATATTATTTTGTAAATATTATACCATTCTAATATATATCTATATACCGGGTGGTTCAAGAAAAAGTTGACCCAAGTTCAAAGTATTTTTTCAACCACATTTATAGTTTCAGAGAATTTGTGTTTACTTGGTCTTGATCAGCAGTAAATTCTGAAATTATCCTGAACAAATGGCGCGTTTAGCTTGTTTGGTTCTTCAGATATGGTTCATTACAGAAAGCATGCACAAAAGCACAAAACTGACTTGTCCACGGGAGCGTCATTTAGTTTTTATCTTCAACAAAACAGCATGCTCTAGATTTAGAAATGAAAAGCCCGCCCTTACAAGGTATCCCAATCTCTGTGCTTATTTGTCATTCACATTCAACAAAGAAACGTAGGTACGTATGTAACCTGTCATGCACCAGACAGATGTTCCAGATGTCTCGTTTTTTTCTTTTTCTCCTTTTTTCACAATTTGTGACCAATCGTGTGTAAGTCCACTTTGTGCATTCTATCTCTACTAAAGGACGCTCCCGTGGACAAGGCAGTTTTGTGCATGCTCTCTGTAATGAACCATATCTGAAGAACCAGCCAAGCTAAATTTACCATTTGTTCAGGATAATTTCAAAACTTACTGCTGATCAAGACTAAGTAAACAAAAATTCTCTGAAACTATAAAATGTAGTTGAAAAGTTACCTAGAACTTCGGTCAACTTTTTTTTGAACCACCCGGTATAGGCCTATATCTAAAAATTCAGAGGTATAGACCTTCCGGAATATATCGCTACTCTGGAGTTTCATGGACAATCCCATACGGTAATTTTGTCCAATCATAGGCCTATATCTATTTATATATTTCAAAGCTGTACTATAGTCAAAGCTGTACTTTAGTCAAAGCTGTAACATTATAATTTTGTAATTTAACATTTTGTTGTTTGTGGTAATTAAATGAGATATAATGGAACAATTCTTAAACGGTGTATGTGTGCAATATATTTTCAAACGTTGCGATGAAATGACATCTGGCTCATAGAATCAAAAAACCTACTGTGCTTGATTTAACCTTATAAAATAGAAATATTTTAATGTACATTCATTACCTCATGTATGTCAGATGTGGCCAAATGAAATGTCTCACAATCGCAAATATTGTACGCGGCGCGAACCTTATTTGTCACCAGCGTACATCAAAGCGCAGCTTACATCGTGCACATCACTGGCCCTAAACCTGTTTATTTTGTAACTACAATTTTTAATTTTTCTGGGCAGAATTTTTAGAACGGCGATAAAATATAAAATCCTGAAATCTTGCAGTGACAGAAACAGCATCTACATTTGCTGTACCTTGTATTGTATTTATCATGTTTATATGGTGGTGTTACAGTGCCAAAATGGCTAAATGTTTACTGAAGATTCCCATGTTCCGGGTTTTGTCCGAGAACATAATTTAAAAAGCTTATTTAAAAGAGCATTCCCCGGAGCCATGGTGTATCCTAATACAACTTACATTCATTATTTATTATAATTAATCATTATATTAGTTAATTATTTATTAATCATTAATTACTCAATAATGAAGTGATGATTAATAAGTATTAATGATTAATTAATGATTAATTATCGATTTATTAATTAACAATTATTTATTGATCATTAATTATTGATACTTAATTAATCATCAATTAATCATAATTAGTTGTTTTTGCCCCTGGTTGACTTTGATGTGATAAGTCTTTTCTTAATTATATACAAAATATTCATGGGCAATGTTGTAAACAAAACCTATTATCATTTAACTGCATTAACTAAGAATATAATGTTTGTGTATATTTAGTCAAAAGGTAACAAAGATACGTCCAAACTCTTTGACACTACACAACAGCAAGCTGTGCCTTTAATGGAAACACTTAGACATAGTGTATTGCTAATTCCCAGTCATCTGTCTACACAGTGATTACCTGGTCAATCATTCTTTTCACACAAAATAATAACATCTTAAATCTGTAGCGCTTTCTTACAAAAAGAAAATATAAAATGTTTGTTCCAGTAGGCCTATACAGGATGACTTAGGAAATATCTACAGTGTAACAAAAGAATTATTACAATGAAATGTAATTTACTGTATTTTATTCTAGTTATCGTAATGAATTTAAATAAGAATTGAACTCCAAATATGAGAAGCCAAAGCTAAGGCCCTTCCAGTCATGGTGGTCGTGGTTAATTGTCAAACAAAAATACAGGGTGATTAAAATGTGTCAATTTCTTCACATAAAATTACTATGTATTCTATGAACAGTTTATGACAACAATGTAAATGTAGTATTTGTTCAAAAGCAATACTTAAATGAAGTTTATGAACATACCTTCCTGGTAGAAACGAACAATAAATTCATATTGCCCGATTTTATTATACAGATTTACCCCCTCCTGAGCGATGTTTGTCTTTTTTAAGACTCTTCTTGTTTGATGAGAAATAATATTTATTGAAATCGAGAATTCGCACGAGAGCGTGTAGATGATGTCAGAACTTGACCTCTGTGTCATTCGAGTGTAATCGGCGCATCTGATCCTAGACTACCTCCCCCAGTCTTCAATATTACATCACACAATATAAAGAATGTTTGGAATGTCAAAAACATGTGTATTATCACAAAAAGTGGCATCAATCCTGAGACTTAGTATGGGGTATGAATAATTTTGGACAGGCATAAAAACACAATTCTTGTTCAATTCTATTGTTATGCAAAAAATGTTGAGCCCAAATATATTGATTTGTACTTGCAAACTAATTGTCTTTAGTGTAAAGCGGAAGTTCCAACACTCCAGCTGGTATAGATATGAGAAAAACGCAAAAAACTGATATTTTCCAAGGGGTATGAATAATTGTGGGCTTAACTGTAGGTCCTCAATACCCCGAGCTCAAGACAACCAAACTGGAAAAACGTATGAAGTAATTGGGTGATTCAGTATCGTTAGTAAATTTGTCTTGTAGGCCTTACCATTCGGCCATTTTTAAAAATATGACACCTGCCTATCGGCCCAAGCAACCCTTAGCGCGGATTCAGGTTGAAAAAGACACCCTTATTTTCTGATTTTTTGCGATTTTGATACCCTCAACAGCACGGGCCCGCGTCGTGGTCGAAAAAAGCACCCTTATTCCGCGTTTTCGTTCACGCGGATAATTACAACATTATACCTGACTAACCCAAACCCATACCACTTGTAATGGGCTATTTCAGATGAATTCTGCACCCCTATAGAGGAACAAATATTATTTCAAAATACATTTGGAAATTCAATTGTTTTATCACTTGAATTTCCAGATATACTTTGAAAAGGGTATGGGAATTGCGTAGAGACTAGTGATAATGAATATTTTGTTCGGAATTTCGGGAAAGTTAATGAATTCCAGACTAATTGCTTTGAAAAAAGTCTGGAATTCCGATTTCTATGAGGTGGCTGACTAATTCCGAGACGAAAACCATTGAGGCCTCGCTCGACTATTAAAAAGATTTGGAGGGTGGTACATAGTTGTTGTTTTTCTGGCATAGCCAAAAAGCCCATTACCTTCGGTATTGCTTAGCATGGACCACGGTGGTGCTCACACCGAGTATTTAGTAATGGTAACGGGAACATAAGGTACCTGTAATTATCCTCCAACTTTGACCAACCTAAAGAGCAATTTCATCTTTAAAAAAATGAAATGATTAAAATCGGTGCCTTCCATTTATTTCATTTTTTTAATCTTAAATGGAATCATCTTGGGCATGGGTTATCCCTTTAAAGGGAATAAAGAACCTCATTTCAAAACCTGCTTTATTGTTTGAATTGCAGACCCTTTCTTAATAATTGGAATATAAACATGATCATTGAACCTTAATTACAGTAATACTGTCCCTTCAGTACTATACATGTAGAACCTTATTTTTTCGTAATATAGAACCTGTCGGACTATACAACCGTGACTCCGAACATGTCACCAAAATGGTCTTCACCTCATTGCAAGGAATTTTACTTGATACTGGGTTTTCCCTTTTAAAAGGAATTTTTATTTGGTTTGTTTTAGATACGAATCTTTGAAACTCTGAAACAGATACACCTGCTTACAATTATTTACCATTCTAACTATTCAATAAATGAATGAAATTAAATGAATCATCACTTTAAAATCTAATATCAATGTTTGTAATGTGGTTCTAGTGCAGACCAAATGACCTTGGGGTCATGTCAGTTGTGTTATTCTGATATGATGTGATGCATATGATAAGCTACAATAAACATTCATTTTGTCAAAATAAGTGCTTTAAAAAGAAATAGTTGAGCAACCTACTTGGAATGTAATTCAACATACACTTGGATACAGGCCAAACAAAAAGGACATGGACGAAAGGACCCAAAACCATGATTACAAAATCAACAACAGTGGCAGGTGGTATATCATCATCAGTCATGTGAATGTGTCACACAAAATTATGACTTACATAAGACAATTTTGTGATGTGTGCATTCATATAGAAAAGAAAATGTGTGGAAAATCAGGGTGGCAGAATTATTATTTTCTTTATTAAATACTTCTGATATGCAAGGGTTGAAATAAGGATCTTAGAACCAGGAGTTACATTTTGCACATTCTTGCTCCTGGTTCACAGATCTTTCCTCAGAACCAGGGGCAATTTTGACACCAACCAGAATCTATTTAACCTTCTGAGCACTACCTGCCTATTCAACAATGTTTCATGATTGTTGGCTAATTTCAAGATATACTCATTTGAAAACCAATTGAAATACTCCTTCTAAAATATTTCACTCCAATCTTTATTAGGGATACAATTATTCTAACAATTTCTCTCATTGGTGCAATAAATGATGTATCCATCTTTCTAACCAATCAGCAGGTAGTTCTCAGGGGATTAAGGGGCAACCTCAGAAATGTGCTATCCTGATGATGAGTGCAATGGAATAACCAGGGGCAATTTTCAAAATAAAATTTGCCCCTGGTGACGAGAATTTACACAAGAACCAGAAGCATCTCAAAGGTATAGCAGGGGTAATTTTACTCCCAGCTCTTGCTTATTTCAAGCCCTGCTGTTACGTAGCTATTGACAAATATTTCAAATTTTGCTATGGTCAATTTCAGTGAGTGTCCCCCTACATTCCGAGTAAGTTACTTTGATGGACAAAAGTAGTTCACAATTTTCCTTGTTTTATGTAATCTCTTGTGATATATCAATGAAAATTGTGAGTGAATGAAGAAGGAGTCAGAAGCGCTAGACAGTGACGGCACTACTGCCAGAAGCATGAACCTCCACGTGTCTAAACCATTCCAACCATAATAGCCTACTATCATGGGCGAACACCACTTTTTGGTGTACTATATTTTCGTAAGCGTACACCTATTAATTTGAGATGTTATGTTAATAAATAAGAAATTAATGTTTGTGTGAATGAGTTATTCACTTTGGAACTCATTAAATATGACAGTAAATGGCCATGTATACCAAGCTGCCCTTGTTGTTAATTGAACACCCTGAACTTATTGACTTTGAAACTTATAAACAATAACCTGAGATGACCAGACTCCTGTGTATTAAAGTGACTTTGAAAGTTACAGAAAAACCATGAACTCAGATAGCCTGAGTGAGGTGGGTATGTATTTTTAAAATAATACATACATTAAAATGGAAGTGTAATAGTTGTGTGAACAGAATTATAGTCTTTGAAGCTCATTAACATTGTAGTGTATGAAATAGGAACATAAAACAGTAATTGTTAATGATATCGGGAGGTTTTTGTAAAGAGCGTCATTGATTAAAGTTACAAACTATATTGGTGGTTAACCACCTTTCGCGTTAATTCGATGTTATTTCACTGATTTCTTCGTAATCATACTGATTTGGACCGTCAAATTTCAGTATGTTAATCAGAAAAATATGATCTTTCATATGACATGAAAATCTCCATATGCTTGAGAAAAATCTGTGTTATGAAAATGTGATCGGGTCATATACCTTTAATGTTGTTGTTATTGTTACTGCTGATTCTTGTATATAGTAGTTTTAGTTGTTGTTTGATATATTCTGTTTGGATTTTACATGTACCTTTTTGTTTGCTATTAAAGAACAACCACTTTCAACTGTGGACTTTGTGATTGGAATAGTAGTGTTAGTTTCTGTTCTATTGTTGCGACAACAATAAAAATTCAACACAAGTAAATAACTTTCAACTGTGCTGTTTGTTATAAAACACTTTCAACTGTGTATATATTGTTCTTGGAATCACTGGCAAAAACTGCAGGAACCCTCACTAGTATTTGCCATTTCACTCCTATTATCTTCTGATCCCCGCTTTTGACCATTATAAACAACAACAAAATACTTGGTGAATCCAACTCCTATCTTGTTTAGGTTATACTTGAAGTTCAAATGTATCATTCTAACATTTTGACCATTCAAAAGCCAAGTTCAATGCGGTAGTAGACCACTTAACCTGCCAACATGTAGACATTAGCTAATCTTTCACCGCTACAATTATAGAGACCCAACCTGTCACATTAAAGATGTGTGAAGAAATGCAACCTCCCAGCTGTCACATACATGCTATATAGAACAGTAGTGCTGTCATATCCAACAGCCGTATAGAACGGTAGTGCTATCATATCGAACGGTAGCTGTCACATACATGGCATATCGAACGGTAGTGCTGTGCTATTAGAACGTAATAGGTCTCCTCGCTTCGCTCGTCGACACTATTACTACTACTAAACCAATTGAAATGATTTGATACGCTTGAAAAGAGACTTAGAATGATTTTATCATAACGCATTGTTTACACAGCGACACCTGATGACTTATTGGGAGTAGCTGTGTGTGATTGACCTTTAAATACACCCTCCATATTGTTTTGTCAAGAGGTGTGATATGATCGAACCAGACATTATTCTAAAGACAAACAATTTTGTCTTCGCCTTTCACACCTATGAAGCACATCAAATTGACGCTACTGTTTTTGTTTGAAATTGTTTTTGTTTAGAAGTTACTATAGACAACCAATTATACAAAAAGCAGGGTTGTGCTACAGTGGGCGGCGGCCAAGCTCGTACCAGTCGCCACCAGATGAGTTTGGCCTCTTTCACATGCTGCATCATGGCAATAAAAAGGGCTACCAATACCAACCGTAACCTTCCTCTGCATTACAAAACACTACACTACAGGGTGGTTCTAAAAAGGTACCCCATTTTTGACAGCCATTTCCCTACGGACTAATATTCTTTTTACTGAGCATCACTGGGCATATTATCTAATACTTTGATAATTGTATTATTAAAATATTGAAGTTTAAAGACATGTGCGAAATTGATTAATCCATGGAATGGAAGCCTTTTCATCTCAGCCCATTTGACTAAACACTTCTGACCATGAATCAAGCACATGGAAAATATCTCCCGTTGGCGTTATCATTATCAGATTTAATCATCAATGAGCATAAAACAAGAGTTTGTATGAAGGTTGTAGTAGCCCATTATCAATTATTTTGGCCAGATACGACTCTTTTGGAAGGGATTTTAGAGGCATTCATGGAAAAGTCCAAATTCCCTTCTTTTAAAATTTAAACTGCCATATTTCATGAACGAAATAAGCCAGCTCTTAGATCTTTGGCCCAGTAATGCTCAATAACCACTGCTTTCAGCAACCACAAAGAAATGTATCACATTTAAATATGTGAAAATGGCTGTCATAAATGTCAGAAACTTTTTTAACTGCACCCTGTACTAATAAGTGCCTGTAGCACACACTTCCTGAATCTTATGCTTGAAAAGCTAACTCCATGGCGTGATCAGGTAGGGAGGGACTCTTTTAAAATGCCGCTATTATATAAGTGAATACTCAATGTACAATGCCTACACTGAACCAAAATCTTGATGACTTGGCAATTATGGAAACAAAAATGAGTTTATCTTGCAGTTGCATGGGGAGCACAATGAATACATGTGTTTTACAATAGATGACACCTCATAGTATATACACCTACTTGTAGCTCTGCTACAGAGCCACTCTTAGTCCTACCCCTTCATCAACCTCTCCCCAACCCCTCCCCTACACCAAGGCATGCCTTGCCTGCACCAACCATACACTCATATGTAATGCACATCATAGCATCATGTACAGACTATAATATATGTACATGTACAGCCATAGCCAATCACTGGCACCAGTGGCCCAGTGACAGTGACCAGACCAAAAGACAAACTGCTCAATTACAATATAGCTCCCAGGTCACTGACAATCGAGGCAGCCGCGTGCCATCAGAACACATCACAAACAGCGGTATGGACCATCTGGTGACTGCAATAGAGAGAGTGTTGGTAGATAATTGACCTGCTGAAGTGTTTCTAGAAATTGGATTCAAATACAGTACTACAGTATTAATGGGAATTCTAGGCGATGCCAGCAGAGCTAACCTACTTGTGCAGCAACTCCAAAGCTTATCCCAGTAATAGCAGAGTTGAATTTTGGACTATGGGCATAATCATTGCTTCAATCACTTGAATACACTCTGACGTCACTACATAGAGGTAGATGAACTGAACAAGTACAGTCATCTCAGCACATGGAAATTACAATGTATTAAGTAGAATTTGTTATGTGTGATCACAATATCCAATTTTACCCAGCTGCTAAGAACATCAATTTTGTGACATTTTTTACAATCTCCATTTAAAGATTTGTCTACCCTGATTTAAGGACCTGCTTGATCTTTCATACAAATATTGAAGTTACGACTTACTAGTTAAAGATATGGATATAGGTTCTCCTTTACTTTTTCTTTCGGCACACATTTATGAAGCATATGTTTTTTAAGCATAACCATATATATGCTGATTATATACAATTTCCTTGTGTTGAGATGAACATTTTAACGATGATACCACCACACCTTACGATTGAGCTTTCTACTTTTGTGCTATGTAACTTCAACCCTCGCTACATATAATAGTAGACACAAAATGCCTCATATGGCACAAACTTTATAATAAGTTATAACACTACACTTTGTGTGACGAAGGTTTCTAAATTCTCTACATGTATGCATAAGCAGTGATGGAAATACCCACATGATTGACTCAGGGTGGAGTCGCAGCTCTATTCCTAATATTTTGGGTACTGATTATAATAGTAGTATTCTTTTATTCCGTAATGCCAGTTAACCCCTCGCTAGTCTAATGGTTGAGAAATATGCTTTGCAATGCAGAGGTTCATGGTTCGATTCCCACTAGGACAACTTTTTCAACTGATTTATTTCCACAAAGTGTGTAGTTCCTACCTTGACAACCCCGGGTAGACAGTGATGTGGGTTTTCCATTCCTGGGTATGCACAATAACCTCTGTATTTACTCTATGGTGTACAAGGATGATTGATAGGGTATTGCCTAAGTGTAATAAGAAGTAGTGGCATTACTTTATTTGAGTGCTTTATAATGATCTTTGACTTTATACAAACAAGTTGCAAATAAAATTGCAAAAGACTGAACAAAAAAGTGGAAGTTCCATCAAGCTATTTCAAATAGCTCACTACATAATGTGACCAAGATACCATGCTTACGCTGTTGACTACCTGTGAGGTTTAATTCCTTGAATACCAGCAGTTAAATTCTACAAATCGATACGAGAAATACTAACAGTCCAAACTGTTGACAGTACCAAATGTTGAAAGTTTCTAGCAGTCTTTCATTTGTTTCACAACAACATGGTTGTAAAACGTAAAAAATACTGCAAGTCATGACTTGCGAATCCCCTTGGCTGGGAGATCAACTAAAGTAGGTCAAAGGTCACATAGGGGTCATGTTCCCCCGGTGTTCATGTTTCTTTTCTCCAAGGTTGGTGTAAATCGGGCAACTCTAACGATTTGACCTTTGGATGATCTTTGACCTCGGATGACTTCTAATTATTTTATTGACATGTTCCCCCAGTGTTCATTGCACGATTTAACCCCTTGTTGACCTTTGACCTCTAATGACCGTTGACCTCTAATTCATTTTAGACATGTTCCCTCAAGTGTTCATGTTTCTTTTCTCCAAGTTTTGACGTCAATCAGGTCTAACGATTTGACCTTTGGATGACCTTTGACCTCTGATGACCTCTAATTATTTTTTGACATGTTCCCCGGTGTTCATTGCACAATTTAACCCCTTGTTGACCTTTGACGACCTCTAATGACCGTTGACCTCGGATGACCTCTAATTAATGTTAGACATATTCACCCTGTGTTTATGTTTCTTTTCTCCAAGTTTGAAGTCAATCGGGCAACTTTTACGATTTGACCCCTGGATGACCTTAGACCTCAGATGACCTATGCAAATTAGACCCAAAAAAATGAGGTCGAATGACCTCTAATTACTTTTTGAAATGCTCCCCCAGTGTTCAATTCACGATTTAACACATAGTTGACCTTTGACCTTGGATGACCTCTTATGACCATTGACCTCGGAATATAAATATTTTGCCATAGGCCAAAATTCTCTTAGAGGGCTATTTTGTGAAACTGTGGCCAATTGCACTTCCCCCGTGTATTTTAAACTCCTGCTTATGAACTTACCTTTCCAAATCGTCTAATCTCTGCACGATGTGTCCATCCAAGTCAGGTACCATTGGGGCAGGTTTAGTCACCGTTTCGTCATTCTCCTTTAATAGGAATGGTATCATACGCCTTGAGCCAGCTGAAAATTAAACAGAACCAATAGAAAGAAAAAAGATAATTATGCTACATGTACCGTATTATCCCTATTAAGCGCCCAGGACCTTATAAGCGCCCACCCCTGTTTTTCTCAATGACTAACAACAATCTCTTATAAGCGCCCACCATTTTAAATGGTCAGCATCCTCAAATGACCAATTGCACATATATTTCATTTAGTACATGAAATGGTCAGCCTCGTCAAATGACCAATTGTACATTTTCGTTAGTACATCAAGTGGTCAGCCATCTCAAATTAACACTTATACATTGTATTTAGTACATCAAATGGTCAGCATCTTCAAATGACCATCAAATGGTCAGCATCTTCAAATGACCACTTGTACATTTTATTTAGTACAATAAATGAGTTTAAAAAAGGTAACATAATAAGCGCACACCCAAAATGACTTTGCTAACCGCCCTGGGCGCTTAATAGGGATAATACGGTAGGCACATTTCTTTTGGGGACACTGCTGAGATAAAATTTTAATTTCTCAACCATTAAATTAGTGGCTAAAAATGATCTTGACCATACAATTTTATTTAAGATACAGATGATTAGTTGTTGTTTATAATAAGTTATTTTGCCTTTTCAATTTTCTCATCTGGTTCCATGTCCATCCCATCCGTGCCTTTACAAAAAGTTCATGACCAGCAGGTATCTGTATTTTCAACAGTCCTTCACTGTGAAGAATTTCTCTTAGCTGTTCTTTGGTCTTTCCTCTAAGAAGTGCAGCTAATTGATGAAGGGCTGCCTCTTCACTGCCATCTGCACTACTGACATGCTTGATGGTTATTGATGTCTTTCACTCGAGCACATACAGTCCTCTCTGACGCCTCATTGCTTGGGATTCTTGGAATGGTGAATTTTTTCAACACAAATTTCTGCCATTTACATGAAAAATACAAACAGATTTGGAGGATTAATGACATTACAAACTAAAGAATATGTAAAAGGAGTTATGGATTAGCAAAGTTAAAAAAAAATGAGTAATTAAATGTCAGAAGGATGAATAGATAAAATTAAAGTTATTTCAGATGAATTTGATTATTGTTTAATTTCTGATCCATAGATACAAACTTACAGGTCCCCCTGTAGGTAATTCCACCATGTCCTCTTCATCTATCAATACCATCACCACATTGGTTGCCAGGCGCTGCATCTTTTTGTGAGTCTTTGCATGCGATGATGCTTGCATTAATATATCACACGCTTTGTCAATGTCGTTTGTTGCCTTCAGTTCCTTCTCTCGTTCTCCCCTCCTTTTAGCAGCAACCTTGGCTGGCTTTGGCTTTCTTCTGCCAATTAATAGTGTTGCACATTAAAGTGCAAGCTTTGCAGTTATCTGTATGCTCCGTCCAACCTACGATAGGTCTATGTGTTGTTTTATTTGGAGTCCTTGCAATCAGACGAACAATTTGAGATATTGTTTTTCAAAATCGGAGCAAGTTTAAATTTTGACCCCATATGCAAAGGTCAACGACCTTTTTACGTTTTACCCGATAACTTGTTAACCAAACATCGGAAGTAGGGCAAACTATACTTTTTCGGAATCCTTGTGCTCAGCCGAACAATTTGGTGTGCTTTTTAGCTTAATTAAAGTCATTTGAATTTTTGGGCCCCTGTATGGCGGCCATTTTGGAATTTGCGCTATAAAAGAACTTTCCCGTCACTTTTGAGAGGTGCATGGGAGCTCATTTTCTTTTAAAATGGTTCTAGTTGACAAATTCACTAAGAAACTTTGGTATCAAGAAATTGGTCACGAAATCCAAGAAAATGACTCTACTACATGATGACAAAATCCCCTTCTGGTTTTAAAACCAGGGGGATAATAATGGGAGAGATGCTACATGTACATGTATTGGTGATTGTTTTGACTACAACATACATGTAACAGTTTCAATTTCTGGAAAATAAAGAATACTGGTGTTGGACTTGAACCAACTAACACTAGACTGAAAGTCTAGAGCTCACCCATTGTAACCAGCAGCGTGTTTCATTTGCCAGAATAATGTATCAATCCAGATCATTTGCATTTGTTTCGTAAGTACCCGGCACCGGTAGTCATTTAGTCTATACATGTACATGTACATGTCTCTTCCCTTGTTTACAATTTTCATTACAGAGGAAAGACAATTTGTGTTATGGATGATTGGCGACTATGAATTTCAGCATAAACTTCTTGGTTTGCAAGGTGCATCAGGTAGGCCCTAATTATTGTGTACTTTATTTATTGATGAAACACTAAAACTCTACCACTATTTATTGGAATAGGGCCTAACATATTTTTTTTATGTTATAAATGAAATCAATGTTACGCAACCAATCAGGCAATACCATGCTGGTAATGATTTGTTTTTATGATTTTTTAAGTGCCCTTATTCTCCTTTTTTCAAAACTTTGGATGAGCAACTATTTTTAATTTTTGATATGGCCTAATAATACTACACTTGTAAAGTTCTGTTCTAATTGAAAGAACATTTATGTTACCCCTCTTTTCATGCTCTACATCTAAGCCAATTATTATTTACTTTTCAGCTACATTCCCATATGTTTGCCATGTCAAGAAAGACAACCTGGACAATGATGCTGATGCCGAATCACGTAAATTGGATTCAATAACCAGTGATTACAACAATGTAGCACAGAGGCAGTTTACGACAAAAACTAAACAAATGTTTCACAGCGTGTCGCATCAACATTTTTTTGATATTCCCCTAGATAAGGTAGGCATATATTTGTTTGAATTTAAGGCGAAGGGGGAAAAATGGGTGGTGCATTTGTTTTTAATTATTAAAAATACAATATATTTATTTTAATATTTAAATGTAGGCTATTTATTTTAATATTGAATCTCATTATTTTATTTAACACCCTGTTTGCTCACCATCCCTCCATTTGACTCTAGGGCTTTGAAGGGAAAAAAACCTCCAATTTGGAAAGAGATCTACAAGAGTTAGGCCAACTGATTGCTGAAGACTTGGCTTCACAAGAACAGGTATTAGAGAGTACCATTTAATTTATAAAGATATCAATATTTAAGAAAGCATTGCTTATTGGGTGAAAATTTAAACAATGTTGGTGGGAAGAATTTCAACTGCATTATTGTTGGTTGTCTATCAGCAGTGTTCAGGTGTAGGTGTATTATTATTAATTAAGTTACTGTAATTTTATTGGAAATTGACCTCAAAATAATAATCCATCCCATAATTTCCAATCAAGTCTGTTATATCAGATGATTTGTTACGGTGATCCGTTGAGAATGAATCACCATTCCTGTACATACATTTCATAAGTAGTATATAACTGACACGCAATAAAAGAACAAGCCCGTCTAGTGTAGTGGTAAAGAACAAGCCCGTCTAGTGTAGTGGTTTGTAATTGGGCTTTGGATGCTGGTGGCCCGGGTTTGAATCTCGGGAAGGTTTTTTGTTTCTGTTTAATTTCCTTTTAATGGTTGATTGATTGATTTTGTTATTTAATTGAATGATAATTTAGATTGATGATTTCTTTCTCTCTTTTTCCCCTTCTTTTTTTCTTTCTTTCTTTTTTTCTTTCCTAATTTCAATTTTTGTTCAGTCTTTCTCTTTTCAAATCTCTTTAGTCATGATTCTTGTGATTCTTTGTTTTGATATCTGCGGTATTGGCATTAGCTTCGTGTAGGCCTATAGCTGCATGTTAGATAAGATGAGAAGAAAAAAACACCTCATGTCTATACATCAATCCACCTGTACACACATTTTATGGAATGCTTTGAAAGGGTTTGCATGCATGCGTTGATCATGCTGAAAACCTGTCAGTGTATGGCATTCTTAATGCTTTGTTATACCAGATCCTTTTTGCATTTGGCTCAACTTCATTCATAACATTGTTGTATGACGTGTGATTGTGCAATTATCTACTAGCATGATGTTATAAATGTGTTTCCAAGCGCCGGGTTAGACGATTTAGAAGCCACCCCCCCCCCCCCCCCCCCCCCTTCATCGTCATTGATGCGCTAAAAAAGTTAAATACATTCCACATTACCCACATTTTACGCTGTTTCTTAAATCATGATCACGGTATCTTAAATATAAGCCTACGTTATCATGGTACCAAATGGATGCACACGATGTTCACAATTTTCTATGAATTTATGTTAATTATTATTATTATTGGTATTTTATTCAGAAGCATCTCGTGGCCTGCAGGCCAAATTACATGCTAATATACAATATTAAAATTACGATATAAAAACGCACATTAATAACATCAAAATATTGCACTTGCAGGATTGAATCACAATTTACAGATAAAGATATATTAAAGATAAAATGTACACAAATTATGAAACAACAAAATGTCACACATCATGGAACATAGCTGCACGACCAGTCGTGAGAGATAATGGGTACCTAATCATTTAAAATATTGACAAAATAAGGAACAGGACTATTTTGGAAACGCTGAGTCCTACAATGAAATTGGGTCAAGTTGCCACTATTACGAAGTGATCTGTCATGACACTCCAGTCTGGTAGGAGGGAGGAGAGATTTTGTCCTCTCATTTTAAGGAAGCCCTTCAGCAAATCTACGACAATGCTGCTCCCTTCTTCCAGACAAGGTGTCAAAATGGCAACTACCCAAGGCTTCATCATAAGACTCATACTTTTTCCCAAGTATGATTCTACAAGCCCTTTTTTGGATGGATTCCAAGTCCTTTGATTGTTTGACAGAAATAGTTGAGTGCCAAACTACATCAGCGTATTTAAAAATCGGTCTTACATAGCCACCGTATACTACACAGAGCTCCTTGCTGCTAAAACCAAAACGTTTGAGGGTCCGCAGCATGAACAACCTTTTATTGGCTTTCTTAAGCATATTGTCAACCTGTGTGTTCCACTTAAGGTCGTTTTGGAGAACCAGGCCTAAAACCTTCGCTTCATCAATGCGGGGGAGTGGATCGGTGCCGATTCTTAAATCACATTGCAGTGGAGTTTTGCCAAAATATACCTGTAGGGCCTGACACTTGGAGGGATTCAACTTGAGCATATTATCCTTTGCCCACTTGGTAAATTCATCAAGATCAGCCTGCAGTAGTCTAGAAGGATAGTCAGAACAAGTAACATTATGTGCAAATGTCAAGTCATCAACATACTTTAAACATCTCGAGTTTGCATTTTCACCAGCTTCATTAATAAGGATTTGGAAACCAATGGGGCCTAATTTGGTGCCTTGAGGAACCCCACCACAAAGTGTAACATAATCGGACAGAGCATTATTGTATCTCACACATTGTTGACGATTATGGAGGTAATCACAAATCCAGGGAATGAATGTCCTTCGGATTCCCATGGCAATCATTTTTTCAATGAGATTGGTATGGTCAACCAAATCGAAAGCCTTGGAAAAATCCGTAAGGACTACCGTTCCCATATTGCGACTTTTATCAGCCCCCTGGTGCAGATAATGAATTAGGCTAACCAAATAATGTGCGGTTGAGACACCTTTAACATTACCAAACTGCCTTTTATCGATCTTACGCTCCACATCATTCAAAACCCATCTGGTAACAAATTCTTCAGCAATTTTTGCAAACACAGAAGTCAGAGACACAGGTCTAATAGTTTATCAATAGTAGGTGGATTTTGTTTCGGAATGGGGACCACAATGGCCTTCTTCCATTATTCAGGACGTACTTATGGCCTAATAAAACTGTTAACCGAATTAATAACTTTAAAAACATACACAAATCTGCATGACTTTTCTAATCCTTATACATATGTAGTAAAATGTGTGTGAACAGTCGTTTCAAAATGACTTTTCGTTCTCTATTCTACATTCTTTTGTATGTGACTTTATTTATTTCCCACAATGGAATATTTTAATGCTACGAAAACATAACATGTCATTGTGTCATTAATTGCTATCTTCTGAAGATTGTAATATTACTGAATATACCAAATGTAATTGTGCTTCAAATCCATTAGAACAAATTGTAAATAATAACATGTTTTTACGTATATGCAACCTTAGTATTGAGTGACCAATCCCTAAATGACTTGACTCATATTTGTCAATTTCAGCAAATAATAACATTATTCCCGTGAATAATTGGGAGAAATCTGATCACAATCCGACATTTCGTTTGGAAGTTATAGCCAAAAGACTGATTTCGGATGGTGAATTTAGAATTTCGCTCAGACAATCAAGGAAAATAAATAATAGTTGGCACACTTGACACAATTTAATATGAATATCCCTGTGCTCGCAATAGAGAACATACTTAGGACATAGCACTCTTTAATAGCAAGCAGAGGTCTCCCCCTTTCTCTCATCCTTCCCCACCCCCTGTCAATCAATGTTGGGGGAGCTGCCAAGGCTTCTGATGACATGTGGCTCAGATCAACATTGCCTCGGGGAGAGGGGGCACTTTTTTCCTTAATTGGAACAAAGTGTGCCAACCTTTTTTTCCTTGATTGGAGCATAACTCCCTTAACATTTCTATACAATGACATGAGGATTTGCCTCAAAGCAATTAGACAAATTACTTTTTGGGCCACCAAAATAGTGTTTCCCAGTCACTGACAGTAGTTTAGAAACATTTCATTGTATTTTAGAGATGCCAACGAAATGGCAGGTATCTTAAAACTGGCTCAGAACATTTGGAGTCAAGCAAATTATTTGGTGTCTATGTTTTTTGTTTTATTTCTGCAAGTTGCAGGGATAGCAGGCTATTGATGTACTTTTCCTGAGCTGTCTCACAAAATTGCAATATGCATTGCGCTGACATTCCCTTTTCAGTGCAAAAAACTTGCAAAGTTACATTTTCATAAGGACCATTGTAAAATTCTAAATTGATCTTAAATTCGCTTTTACTTCAAATATATTAAGTTTAGGGGAATTGGAAGCCCTTAAAATATTTGTTCTCTGTAATATGATTGTTGAATGAAGGGACCAATAACCATGAAGCCTGCTTGCTTCATCAGTCAATTGGACCACCTCCACAAGTCAAGTTGTTATCCAGTCCACTGGACCTCATATTTCCCCAATTTCCAAAATTATGAGGTCCAGCTTAAAATGATCTGGCCCATAATTCCATATTATTTTAACTGATGTACATTTATTTACAATGAATTCTGTTCATGTCCGTATAGACTCTAATAGTGAACTTAAAAATTCCTAGCATCTTTTTTAATGGATTTGTATTTTGCAAATATCGCAGTGGCGACTGGCGAGATTAGCGATTTCAATCCAATTCTATTATACACTACGTACATGTACTACATAAATAGGAAAAGAAACCAAGTTATTTGCATGGCAATGTGACACGATGGTGCCGCGATTGCTATTATTGCTAGATTTCTTGAAAATTGCCACAGAGAGACAAACAAATGTGTACCTTGTTTACATTCGTGCGATAGAGCCTAATGTGGGACTCGGGACATGGGACTCAGAACATCGGAGTTCTGCAGTTTTCTGAACAATTTTCTGATTTGGTTGCTATGATTACCTCGGAAAGCTCGAACATGAGTGATAACCAGTCAAATGTTGCTTAATAAATTTGCAAAATACGAATGTAAGATTTCTTGAATATTTTTACAATTTTACTATTTAAAATCAACAATTATCCGGTGATCATGATATTTTAACACTTTCATAATGGTCCAATCAAATGCTCAATTGGGCATGGAATGTTATTTGTATTATTTTTTATTTTTTATAATATTTCCCAACAGTGAATTTGTACAATGGAATAGGAAATTATTCCTTTTTTAATTTGTGAAACTGACTTCTACATAGTTTTTAAAGTAATAATCAACTCTACGAGAGTCTGTAGCACCTAAATGGATAAAACGTTTAAAAGGTAGATCACTATTATACAGGGTGTATCATGAAAAATCACCACTTTTTACCTAAAAGTGTATCCTTAGAGAAGATCGGTTATCCTCCTAAAACAATAGATGTTGGATCCATGTCTACTGGGGTATCTTTGAGTCAAATTTAAGAAATGTAAGCTATAAATTGACTAAGAAATTATTTATTTTGCCACACAGCTTCAAAATTCAATTTACATTGAATGATGATGTAGAGTTTTTGGTCTTGAATATGATACAGAGTGGCTCACTAACTGCCCAGATCTAACTGCCCAGAACCAATTGTCCAGATCTTGAAGGCTTATGCTATAATGTTCCAATTTCCCAATTCCTCCACACAAACGATCTGCAGGACCTAAAGAACTGAATCACTGATGTTACTACTGGAAAGGGACACATGAGTTCTCAGTTAGTTTGCGGCCTATATTACTGAAATGTATTTATCATATATAGGGTAAAGTCGCCTATTTTCGGTCACTTCGCCCAAATCGTGTAATAAAAATGACTTCGTCGTTATAAACTGACAACTTAAAAAACCCGCATAGTTGATGCCCGGTATTGCTTTTAAAATGGCGACGACCGATGCAATTACACAATTTTGACCAGTGACCGAAAATAGGCGCTGACCAAAAAAAGACGACTTTACCCTACCCAAGACAGACATGGCTCTAACACATAATGTCTCTTGAAGTTTAGTATTAAACCTGAGAATCCACTAGAAGAGTTCACTCACTTGATAACACACCGAACAGAGTTAACATAGAGAAATTGTATCCTTGTCAAATTCCCAATGTAGCTAGCAGCCCATGGTGGGAGCTTGCATTTTTATGACACACCCTGTATATGTAACATGACTTATGGTGCAACTAAAATAAAATTTCTTACTATTGGAGCACCAATATTAACATTAAAATAGCAGGACATATCGGGTGCAAAACCAGTTAGCAGATGTTGGTACTCAACACAATGAAATCATGAAATGCCTTGTTGGTATGTTCATAAGTAGGTACAAATTCAATGTAGGAAATGAACAAATTTAGTCTCATATTATAAAGGTCTTTGCTAACGAAGCAAAGAAGTAATATGGTACAAAAATCATACAAATCCATTGTATTGTTCTTGAGATTTTTTTTTTTTAATTGCTGAAAATATAGCTGAAAACCTGCCAAAAAACCCAGTCAATCTTACAACATAACAAAGTTAACTCACACCTTCTGGTATGATGCACTCATATTCATACACACATTCTATGCGTATTACATGCATGTATGATGTAGCATAACAAATGAGACGGGAGTATATATTTATTCTATTTTATTTGGATTAACCAATGCATCAAAGTTTCTTGGTCTACATTGCATGACTTCTGTATGGCCATGTGTTTTGAACTCACCACCCAAAAAGGGTGGTGGCGTTGCATTTTTGGTAACAAATAATCCATCTCTCTCTAAACTCAACAACTAAATGTGGTAGAGCTATTATAGTTGAGGTGTCATGTGAAAGCCAATTTGTCTAGCTACATTGTGTGAATGAATCAGGTATTTCTATAACTATTTGGCTGAGATATGATTGATTATATTGTGAAAATCAGGAGTGGTGGGAATATAGAAAATGTTCCCAATTCTATGTTCAATTTACAATAACTCCTCATCAATGTAGGGTACAAAAATGATTTTGCTCTCATTTTATAGATTATTTTATATTCTATAACTTAAGATTCTGTTTCAACAAACGTGACAACTATTATGTAACAATTGTAATCATGGATCAATTGCATTTTCCTTGGCTTTTTCCCTATTCGCTACACAGTGAACTTGCCCTAATTCATCGGTTTTACATACATGATTATAACAAAAAAAAGTATTCAACCGATAGTAGCAAAATTATACATTTTTGGAAAGCTCTCAAATAGGGGATTTCAAAAATGGCGTTTAAATCAGGATAGGGTGCATACTCCTAAAAATATACTTGTAAACTCTTAAACGTTTGTGCTCATTTATATCTCGATATAGTATTATTTCAACAAGATACCATTGACAACCATTATGTTCTGATGGGTAATTGCATGAGGAACTAATATGCACGGTAAAATTATGATTGGGATATGTATACAAATATTATTGAGCTTAAATCAAAATATGAAGAAAAAAAATAGATATTTTTTGAACATTCTTAATCACAACATGTTACCATTAGGTCCTATCTAAATTCCATTAGTATATTTGGATTTCTTGTGAGATTACCGTTCAGAAAATATATACTTTTTATGGGGTAGAACAAGTAGTTTTTTCCGATATGCTAATTCGAATCTCAGAGGGTGGTGTAAAATGTAAAAATCTGTCCATGCAACGGGTAAGGGTGGCAAGTTCAAAACACATGGCCGTATATTAAAAAATAAAAATAAATAAATAACAAAAGAGCATAACTATTACCCCATTTGGAAAAATAAGACTCTTGTTCAGGATGGATTTAATCCTGGTTAAAATCACTAAACCATAACCAATTTGATTTCATTACAAAGTACATGTACAAATCCTGAAAAGACTAGACAAGAACTGTCACCAATTAAGGAAAGTATGACCAATTAATGCACTTATCAATTGCAAGCCCGGCCCCGGGGACCCGGGGCATGGCGGGGACCATGCGGGGACCGTACACAAGTGTACAAAAAATGATGCCCGGCTATGCGGGGGAGTGTACGCGGACGTAAAAAACTGTGCCCCCGCTAGCCGGGGCGTGTAGCGGGGACGTACGCTAAGGTACACAACTTGTACACCCCGGGCGCTTGCTATAAAAAGCTAGATATGCGATGCGCTTGACGGAATAAGCCTAATAACACATAGGGAACACATAGAAATGCATTCCGTTATGGTTGCAAAAAGAAATAAGCGACCTTGGGACTGTAGCCGGGTAAATACTTTGTCCGGGTAAATACTTCGCTATCCCTGGGTCCCCCGGGGCCAGGGATGCAATTGATAAGTGCATAAGCAAATCAACATATTTTGTAGCACGTACATTTGTCCTGGGAAATGGGTGGCCGGGACTGTACACTTTGTCCCGGCCAAGGGGTACACAAAATGGTGCCCGGCCCTGTGGGGACCGTGCATGATTGTACCCGGGACGTCACATGGGCAATTTGTACGTCCCGGCCCTAATCCCCGCTATCCCTGGGTCCCCTGGGGCCCGGCACAATTATGTCCAATAGGTATCAAGATGGCGATTGGCTACATACGGCAAACACGAAAGTGAAAATCCGCGGGAATATCACATTTTAGCGAGCATAAGAGTATTATAGAAATGGACAAATTTAACTAAATAAAACCATTTCAAGTGAATCTCTACTAATAATTTGAGCAAAAACCAACCCCATTTCGCATTTGACTTTTCAGGCTTCCTATTGGAAACAAACTTGTTTATTCTTTTGGCCATATCATGCTTATGAAAAATGTCTATGAATGGTTTTAAAGGCATATTATGTGATCTTTTCCAGAGAGCGCCCTCTATTCATTTTTTTTTTTAGAAAGTAGATTTTCTTGCAGATTTACATTTCTGATCATAAATCATACATACATTCCAAGTTACAGAGAGATACGATTCCTAATTACCTCAAAATCATGGTTTTAGAGTGAATTTAGAGTGAAAATAATAAACTGTCGGATTAACCGACAGTTTATTTTCACTCTAAAATCATGATTTTGAAGTAATTAAGAATCGTATCGCCCTGTAACTTGGAACGTATGTACGATTTATGATCAGAAATGTAAATCTGCAAGAAAATCTTCTTTCAATTTTTGTTTTTTTATATTGAGGGTGTTCCCTGGAAAGATCACATAATATACCTTTAAATGCCCTCACTATCTATAATTGGTATCAAATACATTACAGAATTAAAAGAAATACTAACTATTCTTTGCTATTGCTATTAATAGATAATCAAATTACAATGCTTATGTAACATATTGAAACGTAAACCATGTCAATTACTGGTTTGTATGATGTAGGGACGTGTGTAAAGCCCATTGTATAGACTAAGACTAGTTAGTAAATGACATGGTTTACTCAACTTATGCTAGCAGTCTATTTTTCATTGAATTAATCTCACATTTTCATTATTAATTGGGTTTTGCAATGAAGTTGGATTGGTCAAGGTTCAGTGATTTTGACAAGTATAAATCCATCATGAAACAGAGTCCTATTTTCATACACTCTATACATAGAAACTTGGGGAGCTTCTTCATGGTCAATTCATACCTATTCCTACATACCTATTCCTACATACCTATTCCTACATTAACCAATTGAGAGCGCTATACATTGTTACGATACGGGGGACGTGCTGTATTTAGTGACTTTCAGAGATCGAATGTCTGCCCTACGTTGACACTCATGTTTTGTACATTTATTTTGTGGATACTACAGCCGCATTGTTCTGATGGATCAATATGTCACACATGCTTTACCTTCAATACTCTCCCCATGTCGAAAAGAAAATTGTGTAAATGAAAATCATACTTGACCTTACATTTGGGGATTGGGTTCCTGTCGGCCGACGGCCCGCTAGTCCGAATTTTTAAAAAGGCCGCAATTTCGAAAAAAATTGGGTCCGCTAATCCGAATATAAAATAAGGTCCGCTAGTCCGAAGGTCCGCCAGTCCGAATTTAAAATAAGGTCCGCTAGTCCGAACTATTAAAAATAAGGTCCGCTAGTCCGAATTTAGTTTTCTCCTTTTTGCTCTTTCTCCGCCCCCCTCCTTTTTTAGGGGTGGCCCCGCCCCCCCCCCCCCTCCTGGATCCACCACTGGGACTAAACTTACAATTGAGTTGCATATAACCCACCCCCTCCTGGATCCGCCACTGTCAAGGTTTATTAACCCACACTGTACATGTATATACAAAACAGATTTTTTTTTCAGACAGGTCAGAGACCTTTCCCAACTTCCAAGGTCTATCTCAACTTGTCAAGGATTACTGAGTGAATCAATACTAGGCATGTTCATAGGCGTGCGCAGGATTTTTTTACCCGGGGGGCTTAAAAATAAATTTCATTGGTTCGCACCGCTATTCGCGGTAACGAGTCTGAGGGGGATGTGCCCCCTTGGATTGGATGTTTGGCTTGGATTGGACTTTTTGGAATATTGGCTATTGTCAAAAGAAAGGTTTAACCGGGAGTTTAACAAACCGTTCCTGAAGCCATGTTGTTAAGTTTAACTGATAATATGAAACTAATTTGCGCGTAGCGCGCCAAAAATGTCTATTTTAACACTAAAAAGGTCCAGAAAACGTTTCTGAAGCCATCTTGTTCCAATTGAATAACAAAGTAGTATAACAATAATTGGCGCGGAGCGCGCACAAATTTGCTATATGTAAAAATAAAGATTTAGAAAAACGTTCTTGAAGCCATCTCGTTAAGCTTGAATATTAAATAATCAGTGCAACTAATACGCGCTTAGCGCGCAAAAAATGTCTATTTTAACACTAAAAAGTTTCAGAAAATGTTTATGAAGCCATCTTGTTTAAATTGAATAACACAAAATAAAAAATAATTCCTGCGGAGCGCGAAAAAATTGGCTATTGTAAAAATAAAGGTTTAGAAAAACGTTTCTGAAGCTATCTTGTTAAGCTTGAATAATAAATAATCAGTGAAACTATACGCGCGTAGCGCGCAAACAAATGTCTATTTTAACAATATAAAGGTCCAGAAAACGTTTCTGAAGTCATCTTGTTCAAATTGAATAACAAAATATTTTTAAAAAAATGGCTATTGTAAAAAGAAAGGTTAAAAAAACCGTTCCTGAAACTATCTTGTTAAGCTTGAATAATAAAACATTCAAACGAATTCGCGCGTAGCGCGCAAAAATTGGTTATTTTTACACTGAAATGGTCCTGAAAACGTTCCTGAAGCAATCACGTTAAGTTTGAATAATAAAACATTGAAAATAATTTGTGCAAAAACTGGTTATTTTAACACTAAAATGGTCCTGAAAAACGTTCATAGAGCCATTTTGTTTAAGCTTGAATAATTAAAAAAGTGAAACCAATTGGCTCGAAGCGCACAAAAATGTCTAGTATGCTAACTAAAATGGTCCAGAAAACTTTCTTGAACCATGTTGCAACGTTGTTATAAAGCTGGAATACACATTGAAAGCAATTCGCGCGAGCGCGCAAAAAAATGCTATTTAACACTAAAAAGCTCTAGAAAAACGTTCCTGAGCGTACAAACTGTCAGTTTTTTTAAACTAAAATGGTCCAGATAAACGTTCCTTAAGCCATCTTTTTATAACTTGAATAAAGAAACATTGAATCTAACCCGCGCGAAGCGCGCCAAAGTTTCTAATTTTCCCCCCTAAAATGGTCCAGAAAACGTTCCTGAAACCATGTTGTTAAGCTTAAATAGCAGTGGCGTATAGGTAGATTATTCATATGGGGGGGGGGGCGAGAAATGAAAATGAACCGACAAGACTTGTCTGAGCCAAGAAATGCGCTCATAGCGCGCTAATTTTTTTGACTTTACACCTATTTTTGGCACGAGCGAGGTACATTTTGGCTCTAAACAAGCTTGTAGCAAAGAATGTTGCACTTAGGGGACACATTATGCGAGCGTAGCGCGCGATTTTTTTCTTCATCTGTGTACTTTTGACCATCATAATTCCATGAATCCTGTGGTCAAATGAACCGACGTCAATATTGGGGGTGGGGGGGGGGGCGATCGTGCCCCCCTAAGCCCCCCCCCCCCAATCTGGCGACGCCACTGTTGAATAGTTAAACATTGAAACTATTCGTGCAAAAAAATGGCTTTTTTTTGGGGGGGGGGGGGCATCATCCCCACCGTGACAATGATGGGGGGTGGGGGGCATCATAAAAAATTGCTTCTTTTTTGGGGGGGGGGGTCGTCCCCACCGTGACAATGATGGGGAGCACTCCCCGCTTGCACTGTCTATGCTCGTTACCCTTCCTCCTTATCTTCCTTTTTATTTTTTACTCTTTTGCAAATGGGGGTGGGGGGGCTGTCTCCCTGGTTACGCCACTGGTGATTCAGAGGGCCGAGTTGTTGGGTTTTAACTTGCCTAGATGACCTAAAACTCTCCTTGCTATCAATATTTACTTTCGTTATAAAACACTCACATGGTTCAGAGACGTAGAGAAAAAGTGAGAGACACTAACAAAAGCTCCCGGCCTCTCCTTTTCCCTCCCCTCCTCCTCCCGGGCACTCAACTTCTTCTTTTTTGGGGTAGGGGTGTGCCACCCAGGGTCTCAATTAGGGGTGCTACAGAACTGAACTGAGTGGATTTTATGACAAAAAAAAGGGTCTTAGGAACTGATTTTTTCTTCAAAAAGGTAGGTCTTGAGAACTGGCATATGGTTCAATTTTGATCAGCAAGAACGCAAATTTGCGATTTTTTTTTGGGCTTAAATACGCAAAATGTTCGAAGAATTGGGGTTTGGAACGCAAATTTCACGTTTTTTTAATTTTCAATCAAATTGGAGTCTTAAGAACTGATGCAGGCTCAAAAGGGGGGTCATAAGAACTAGCAGCAGAGGGTGAAAAAGGGGGTCTTCAGCGCGGCACTTACCTTATTATATCTATACCCTTTTTCCAATGTCAGTGCCCCCCTGCTCCTCCTCCCCCTCCCTTCCTCCTCTCCCTCCTCCTCCTCTCCTCCCCTCCCTCCTCCTCCCCTCCCCTCCCCTCCCCTCCTCCTTCTCTCCCCTCCCCTCTCCTCCCTTTTCTCCCCTCTTTTTTTTTACCCTCTGGGGACCCGGGGGGCTTGAGCCCCCAAAGCCACCCCTGGGCACGCGCCTAATGTTCGTACTTATTGCAATGCATTCCGTATGGTGAATTCCAAATATGGTAATGAAATTAAATAATTTTGATATTAAAAAAATAAACAATTGAAATGTCGTCTGCAGACGCCTGCCGCGTGGAAAGTGTTAATATCAAAATGTCAAGAAAATTGTCTACGTTAATTCTATGTGTGGTCTAAAACTCCTTAATGTTAAAATTACATAAAATTGGTCTAAAACAGGAATTCTCAACTGGTGGCGCGCGCGCGCTACTTGTGGCGCATCAAGGCATCCTAAGTGGCGCGAGAGTGGTTAAAATTTGTTTAAAAAAAAATCATATCATGATAATATAGCCAGATTTCATAGGCCTATGACGGTCAGATGTATTATAAATACAGCAATTTTTCTCGCGCTACGCGTGCATGTGCCCTCAAAAAAGTAATATTAGTTATTATGCTGCCTATATAAATTTATGTTAAAATATTTTGAAATTAATGTTATAAAGAGAATTTTGCCATTGTAAATTCTAAAAAAATTTGACCAAGTGGAGCTTCAACAAGTTGGTTACTAAAATGTGGCGCATCAGTAAATCTAGTTGAGAAAGCCTGGTCTAAAATGTCTAACTTAGAACAAATTAAGTTAATTTCAGGCAATTTTTACATTAAATTCCAACACTTTTGCGCGCATTTTGCCCCACATTTTTTTCTTTCCCCACAGATTTTGTCCCCCCCCCCCACGTTTTTCCCAAAACAATTGTTGATGTTGGTGCTGCCACTGTTGACAAATGTTTGATTCCTAACAGATTTGTAAACGGTTCGAATAATAAACGTTTGACAAACATTTACTAAACATTTATCAAACCTTTGTATAAGCTGTTCCGGGGAATGATATATTGATAGTCTGATATTTGTGAGATATCTTTTTTCCAATCACCGATTAAATGTTGGGTACATTGTACTTTCCAACCTATTACTACGATTTCAACTTAAGCTACATGTAGTCAAAGCTTGATACGTGGATGCTGTACTTGGGAATAATTTGTTAATATAACATTACGCCAAATGGTCCGTCACAAGGATTCTTTTCAAAACATGTTTGTTGAACCTTTTGAAACTTATAATTGGTTAATGGTACTTATAGCACTCAACCGTCTGTCTTAAGAATCTGTTTACTAATTTATTTCTATTGAGAAAGCAATGAACAAGAAAACGAAATAATTTTGTGGGGGTGCGTGTGTTTGTTTGTTTCATTGTTACTTGTTTACTAATTTATTTCTATTGAGAAAGCAATGAACAAGAAAACAAAATAATTTTGTGGGGGTGCGTGTGTTTGTTTGTTTCATTGTTAATTGTTTTACGCTATGCGATCAAAAATGCAAAAGATGGCCTATGCTGCGTATGATGGATGGTGGTGTCATCTCGTGATGATGTCTGATCATGGTCTGATGCGACTGTGTGACAACCTGTAAAACAAACCGTGCCATGCCTACGTGATGTTATTCAAATACATATTATAATACTGTATTTTACATGCTTAACACTTTCCACACGGCAGGCGTCTGAAGACGACAGTTTCAAAAGTTCAAAAAATGTTAAAATTATTGAATGTATTGAATGTCATTACCATACTTGGAATCACCATGAGAAATGCATAGAAATAAGTACAAACATGCCCAGTATTGGTTCAGTAATCCTTGAGATATACTTTGGAAGTTGGGAAAGGCCGAAAAATGTGTTTTGTATAATGGTAAAATTACATTATAATATACTAGCCGCGTGGAAAGTGTTAAGTATTTTCAACGGTGCTGACCACGAATCTTAAGTAAAAAAATGGGGTCATGGACTTTAACGGAAGATTCCAGAAAATCTACCTGATAACTTTTTTTCTTCAATATGTGCAGGGCCTTTATGCATTCTTTCAAATAATGAAATAAAAAAGGGGGTCATCGATTTACTTTTCCTGATATTTGGCTTTTAAATCAGAAATTTACTGCAAATTTAAGTATGCCGGTTTAGCGCGTAAGCACACGTGAGATGCGCATGCAGCAAAATAAAAATGCACGATACTGAAATATAAGGTGGATAACATGTGAATGGATAACCCCTTCATATAATGCACTTATCAATTGCATCCCCGGCCCTGGGGGACACAGGGATAGCGGGGATTAGGGCAAGGCCGTACAAATTGTCCATGTGACGTCCCGGGTCCATTTTTTGTACGTCCCCGCTACAGTCCCACCCCCCCTGGCCGGGACAAAGTGTACAGTCCCGGCAAACCATTTCTCAGGACAAAGTATTCACCCAGCTACAGTCCCAAGGTCGCTTATTTCTTTCTGCAACAATAACGGAATTCATTTCTATGTGTTCCCCATGTGTTCCCTATTAGCGTACGTCCCCGCTACACGCCCCGGCTAGCAGGGGCATAATTTGTACGTCCGCGTACACTCCCCCGCATAGCCAGGCATCATTTTTTGTACAATCATGTACGGTCCCCGCATGGTCCCCGCCATGCCCCGGCGGCTGGGCTTGCAATTGATAAGTGCATAATTAAAACTCATTCCATTTTAAACAGGCTCCTTTAAGAGTGCAATACGAGACTACACTATAGAATACGTCGGGCGCGTGTGGTCCAGCGGATTCACCCTCGCTCCACAATGCAAAGATTGTGGGTTCGAGCCCCGTTGGTGCCAACGTGTTGTGTCCTTGGGCAAGGCACTTTACCGCACTTGCCACGCTTCACCCAGGTGTATAATTGGGTACCGGCATTAATTCATGTTGGGAAGTAAAACAGACTCGCTGTGCGGGAGGAGTGGCGAACCCCCCACAGCCAAGTATTACATGGGGAGTCTGGCCCAAACGCTAATGAAAGAGAGATGGGCACTCCGCGCGCGAGCTTTGCTCGGCACGAGTCTTACACTATAGAATGGCAAAGTATGCATGACATAATCCTAAATTTAAAAGACTTGACAGTAAGATTGTGTAAATGCTTAGGATTTGATTAATTATGATTGATGGGACATCACCTCCATGCACACTGACTATAAAATGTGCATGTCATCTAAACTAAATTTTGACAGATCTTTCAAATTTGTCTTTTTTACTAGAAACAAGGGGCAATTTATACAGTGACATTTCCAATCTCGTCGGACATGTATAGTCTCTTCAGGGCGGTCGTTTGGAAAATTGAGCAGGCTACCCTACCTACGTTGCAAATCTAAGTGTTAATGATTTGAGTCACTTGATCGCGTTAATGCTCTAAGATTGTACAGTACAGGTATGGATATGTTCATTAAGTTTCATTTTAGGTGTTCACTTATTAACACATTACGCCTAACGAATGCCTGAATAATACAAAGATTAACGTGTTAAAGAGTTCATATGTGAAGACACGGATATGTTACAGGCATCCAAAGTGTTGAAATATGAACTCTTAAAACATGTTAACCTTCATATTTTTCACCTTACCAATATTGCCACCTTACAATATTCAAAATTTGGGGGGGGGGGGCCTGATTGGCGACAATTTCAATTTGGCCTATTCTGTAGAATACAACGGCATTTTGATATCGGCCATGTTTAGTGACGTCATTGCGATAATAATAATAATAACTTTATTTTGATGCAGGATCTCTCAATAACATTCTGTTTCAGATCAGGTGTTTCCCGGTCTTAGTTTGATGGTTTAAATCAATTGGTAGAATGAACGGTCATATAGGCCTACACTGTGCTTTGACACACATAATGTATACATAAGAATATTATAAGACTTGTGATTCTTGATGGATTCACTTTAGTATGAAAGTCAGTCACATTTTGTGAAGGAAATACTTGACGGGTTCACAAATTATAGGCGTAATTCTGAGTCCATTCCTACTTCTGCTTCAGTTTTGTAACACATAGGCCTAAAATGAAATCAGGGATATTATTAATTTTGGGATAGGAAAGTCCTATACTAACGTACGTAGCGAAAACGGTCCCTTTTGCATATTTGAATAAATTATGGTAATCGTCTGGAATGCGTCGGTGACCGGCGTATGACGCGTTTGACATCATTATTTAGTCAGCATAGAATTGGTGGGGCTATTCACGTGGTAGATTTACACACAGCTTGCTGTCAAAAAATGATACTGACACTGGAGTAGGTTATCCAACTCCAGCGGATTTTGGATGAAATAATTTAGTTCCAACGTGTGATGAATTTTATGGGGTCATATAATCAAAATCCCGGGCAAAATCCATTGTTACATTGAAAGCAATGGAAATTAAAAATTAACGGCCGTTCGTGTCTACCATCGTCTGCTACAATCACGCCTTATCAGTATAGCGCCACCAATTCTATGCTGACTAAATTTTAATTTAAAAGTGGACTCCGATCGGCAAGCTGAGAGGCATACCCCTGATGAAATGTTAGTTTTCTTGCATTTAAAATAGAAATATTAGTTCTCTTTGTTGATATTTAGCAGCTCTGCATTAGTAATGGCCACCTATTCAATTTAGTATATTAATACAGTATAACAGTGCTTTAATCATACTCAGTACTCAAATAAAGAGAGGAACTCATGGTTTGGAAAAGTATAGAATTTAATCTCATAATCACTCATCGACATGTAGCAATCGTTAATGTTTTAACTTGTGCAAATCCCATTGGAATGGTAAACAAAAAGGGGTCAGCTTACAAACCTGTTATAATATGCTGATTTCCTTGTCGATTACTTTTCGGAACATGAGTTAGATTACGAGTTTTATAAAAATAAAAACAGTTATAGCAAGGATTTGTAATAAGAATTAAACCTGGGTGGGTTAAATTAGACCTAATTAAATGGTCCACCACTATAAAGATTCTTTTCAATTTTTATCTGTTGAACTTTAAAAAAACTGTGTGTATGGTATAATTGCACGCAATGTTACTTGTCAGTCATAGGAATGTGTTCACTCATTTTTCTATGAACAAGTATAATGCTCGTAATGAACCAGAAAGGTTTTTTAATTAATTTTATTTTGGGGGTGTTGGTTGGTTGATCTTTTACAGGTGTTTTGTCCGTTGAACTCCAGGTGTAATCAATCATGTTAATGATAACATACCGTAGCATGCAATTATGTCAGTCATGGATGTGTTCACTGACATTTATTTCTATTATATTTGCTACTTCAGTTATATGTAACACCGACGTACCCCATAATCCAGGTACCACATAACTATGCCGTTTTCATCTCATGCTTATGTATCGAGACCATGCAGATATAGCAGTGTCACTGATTATATTTAGGGATGCGTGGTGTCGAATATAGCTATACGGGGCGGTTTTTAGTGTCGTGTCATGTTTCACTGTCATAAAAGCAATAACGTGTAGGCTTATAGGCTATTTTAAAATAGCAAGAGATACGTCCTTGATACCCCAGATATCCCATGTGCCCTTAATACTAAAATCAGTGCCACTATACAGTGTTGTAGGACTCGGGACTTGGACTCGGACTCGAGTCCGACTTGAGTCCTTTTTATTCAAAGACTCGGACTCGGACTTGGTCCCAGTACTCAAAGACTCGGACTTGGACTTGGACTCGGACCCCAAGGATTTTCAGGGTTTTTTTTCTTCATTAATTTACCTGAATTTTGTTTTGCTGAGGGACTGAATTCCGCAGTCCGCCGCTAGCAAAAAAATAACTTGCCGATATATTGACGAATGAATGATCGAATGAACTAAGACAAAT
Organism: Ophiura sarsii; assembly: GCA_035610835.1. Lineage (NCBI taxonomy): Eukaryota > Metazoa > Echinodermata > Ophiuroidea > Amphilepidida > Ophiuridae > Ophiura > Ophiura sarsii. The sequence continues at coordinate 113,993,728 of CM069441.1, read as the reverse complement.
ACCCAACAAATAAATTGATTCATCCGTTATTTTGCCTGCCGAGGTGTGATACTTTTTGTAATGCAATTTTACCATTGGTTGACACTGACAACTTGACAAGGAGCATCTCAGCCCCATGGAATCAACGCCATACGAAAGCTGAAAACATTTTTGAAAATCCGATTACTTTTTAATACACTTTTTGGCTTTCTATTTCTTTTTCATGCAAGGAACAGTGACCTAACTTCAGTCATCATTAACTCATATTTTCTAATGTTTTTAAGGCTGTCAAAATTGGAGGGGTGAGGGCTGGTCTGACCTACCTATTTTTATCAGAAAGAAAAGTTCTTCTCTGTAATTCTCGTCTGGTTCCCTGTAGTTTTTGATCTAATTGTCTCTCACTGTATAGTTTACGCGGTATATGACCCCTTTATATTTTCCTCCTTATTTACTCATCTGTTTTATTTCATTTTTGACACGGACCAAAGAGTGCTTTACACCTTAGACGCCCACCCCCTGGGTATGCACAATACTATTCTTTTATAACCAAAAGTAAAACGTTTTTTCTTTCATTTTTGAGACATTTTAAAGGTTTTCATTTCAATTTGAAGGTTTTGAAGGTAGATGTTCTGATTCTTAAAGATCACACACTATGAATACCCCTGTGAAGGGTATAACAGAATTACTCCAAGAAATCTCACCGTAAATGGAGAAAAGTCAGAACTCTACAAAGTAACAAGGGAAGGCCCAACAGACTGGAAAAATGCAAATATTTAGGGTCTCTACTTGACACAAAATGTTGGACCTTATATGAAATTTGGACTAGCGGACCGTATTTTTAATTCGGACTAGCAGACCTTATTTTTAATCAACCATTCTTAGCGTGCAATATCTCAACAATTAATGTGCACGTGGGAGTTATACTTTTTTTAGAGATTATCAGCACATTTATTACCTGGTAAGCTACTTGTTTGATGGCTGTTTATGTTTTCACATGCGGCAAAATAATTATTATAAAATTGTATTGGTTGATTGCATCTAATGAGATTTATGGTCTTGTTTATATTATCACACAATAGAACTCTTACAATGAGCATAGACATTATGTCTGAGCGCTAAAGTTCAATGGCACAGATTTCTATTTATGTGGGAGAATTTTGTGAAATACCAAAAACAAACTTACTGGGGGGTGGGGGGAGGGGGGAATTTCCCCTTGAACCCTCATGTTTTAAAGCCTTGTCAATTGAACTGGTTGAACAAGAAGGGAGAGAGAGGAGGCGATCGGACATATCTTACCTGTGACTACATTGGTGTCAAAAACAGTTCCATCCTGCAGTCTGCCGGTGTACCACACGCAACAAGTGTCACCTTTTCTGGGGATGTTGATCTTGTCCCCTTTCTTCAATGTTCTCACTTTGTACTTGGGCGCCTCTTTCTGTATGAAAACAACCACGATCCAAAACAGAATACAGATAAAGTCCAAATATTTGCGCTACATTAATATTTGGGCTTTTCGCCATTGAACCAGCTACCGCGAAAATAATAACACACAAATATATTTCTTTTGCGTATAGGCCCTATGTGATGAAGCTACAAATCGCAAATTTAAAAACACGCGAAACAGTTGTAAATCTGCAATTAATTAATCGCCCAAAAATGTATCAACTTTACAGGTATGTGACCTGACACTCAATCTTTGTCCCCCCAAGATTGCCATCTCTAAAGAAAACACATATTTTTCTCTTTTCCCCTGCACAATTTTTAAATCTATGACACAGATGTTTCCTTTTAGAGAGGCTCTTGGCAAAACATAGTACATTATACCCAAATACCACACACCAGACACTTATGTTCCGCTCTATTGATTGGCAAAGTAAACTTATTTTTGCCTTGTCTAAAACCACTGCTGTATGAACTCAAGTTTTGGGAATAAAACTGTTGTGATAAAGGAAAAAAGCAAGCCCCACCCATGTGAACAAAATCTGGTCACATACCTTGAAGTTTCTAATTGTATTATACAATAACAATGTCATATACTTAAAAGATTCTTTCTATTCACACCACAATAAATGCATATTTCTGGCCAAACAAACAAACTACAAAGTTTGCTTCAGTTAACATATGGCCAAAAAAAGGTTAACTTGTAAGGCCTAAAATAAGGTTTGATATACCTAACCTGACCTACTCTAGATACATTGCTAACCCTGAATATTTTATTATTTTGAGGGAGGAAAACAAATATTATGGAGGGAAAACAATATTACGTAGAAAATGTGCAAAATATAATTTGTCTATGTAAGGAAGCTCAAACTTGCGAAAATAAAAACAAGCAAATTTGTTAAAAATGAGCAAAGCGCGAAAATTTACACTTACAGTATTGTAAAGTCCCCATCGAAGTGATAGATTGTACATACACAATACACAATGATACAAATTCATTTCACTAGCGTCATTGCACTACACAAGGCACAGTCATCTAACACTCAGGTGGGTTCTCCACATTAAGAAAGGAAACATACATAATATTATGGACCGTTGTCTTTAATGATGATACTTTGGCCCTTGATACTGCCCTTGATGGGTAACCTTGGCCTGCCAAAAATGAAGAGTTTATTATTACAACAACAAATTACCCTGCTACGTAATTATGTGTATCTGGAACTATATTTTTCTGTATTTTTAGGATTTAATTTTTTTGACAAATTGCAAACGACTTTTGAAGAAAGGGGACAAGATCAACATACCCAGAAAAGGTGACACTTGTTGCGTGTAGTACACTTTTTTCAGAATTTCTTTTTCAATGTGGAAAATTGACCAAAATATACCCCGCTGGATTTGAACCAAGATCAACATACCCAGAAAAGGTGACACTTGTTGCGTGCTGTACACTTTTTTCAGAATTTCTTTTTCAATGTGGAAAATTGACCAAAATATACCCCGCTGGATTTGAACCATGGACCTCCAGCACCTGTGATTCCCAACTACACCACGGTGTCAAGGCTACTTGGTGCAGTACACTGCGCCAATTATATGGACTGGGTCCATTTTTTATCGAAAAACTTCCACACTGCCAGGTGGTACCAACTTGCGCAATCGTGGTGTTTTGTGGCATATGATAGCTGGTAGGGTTATACAGGGTAAGTAAAAAAACCCTGCAATAGTGGAAAGAATCCATCTTGTTTTCAAACCAAGTTGATGTTTGAATTTTTTTAAACGTTATAAGAATAACATATTTGTTACTAATTTCATGTAAAAAATTGAAGTCAATCTCATTTTTCTTCTGCTTTTGGTGAACTTATTTTATCCATACACCCATTTCACACGCTTGTCCACGAAACACCCAAAAATGCGTAAGATTTCAAAATGTGTCTCTCATTAAATTTAAAAATTCAAGTAAATTTGTGACGTTACTTGAACATAATGCATTCGTTCTTGTTTACATGGGAGATAAATAATCAATTTACATAACCCATGCTATGAATTGCTTATTATGTTCTTAATTTGAATAAAAATGAAATTAGTCGATTTTTTGTTGTTGTGAACATGAAATGTGTGCAATTTCAATTGAAAATCACTATGGTCTTGGACAAACAATTAAACTTTGTTGTGCAGCAAACAGATTCACACCAAAGACAAACGAAAAATGCGATTAACTTCATTTTTTTTCACATAAAGATAGGAACAACTACATCATTCTTGCAACGTGTAAGAATTTTTGACTCACCTGTGTAATCCAAACTTAAAAAAATGTTAAATAAAAAAATTTATAAAAAAAAATGTTAAGTCACGACTTGCAAATTCCCCTGGCTGGGAGATCAATTAAATGAGGTCAAAGGTCACATAAGGGTCATGTTTCTTTTCTCCAAATTTAAATATGCGAAGGCCATATTTCATACAAAATCAGGGAATTGAGCCATTTCCCTGACCCATGGTTTTTTGGGGTGTAGAATCCATTTTTGATGTCAAAATATTGCTTAATATTCTTCTGCAAATGCACCTTTCAGATTTCCGCATATTTAATTAGCCTAATATGCATAATTAAATTGTAAAGCCTTATAATGGTGAAAGTTAAGAGATTTGAGCTGTGTAAATTTCCCTTATGTTTTTGGGGATGTAGAGTTCAATTTTTAGATCAAAATTCAGATGGGTCCGTGGCAAATACCAGTTTTTAATTAAATTTATTAACTATGAATTATATTTGCATAATTCCTCACCTTAGCCTCTGCAAATAAGTGAATTTTCTTTTTTCCAATATAATGATAATATATCAAGAGTGTGAACCCCGGGAGCCAAATCTCAAAATATAGATCTGCTTCAGAAGAACACTTTTTATATTGGCGTTTATAAACACAAGCGTAGAAAGACAGAAAAAAATATGCATGCGTAAATACTGCGCCTGTAAAATTACGTCACTGTCCAGAGGAAGAAAAATAGAGTATAGAGATAATTCATCATTGCTGGGTCACAAGTTTAAAACTCTGGTATCATTTACCTTCCCACTGAAAAATATTTGGTTTGAATTATTATTATTATTAGATAAACAATGTGCCTAAGATGCATGAATCTCTGTTTATGCCTCTTTCCAAACCGTGTCACAGCAACAATACAATTACAAGCAGGTTAAACTTGGACTTAAGAAATTCAACCAAGCATGTTTAGACGCCCCATTAGCAATGTTATTGCAGGGTTGCACACATATGCCATTGATACGCTTAGGCAGCACTTTAATATTTCAAGGTAAAGTCAATAGCCAGTTTAACTTATTTGAACTATTATTGCTTATCAAAACTTAGAACAAAACCCACTCTGCAGCTTGGATTACAGTAGCAAATTTGAATCAGCTTAGCCGCTTTAATTCATATTTCATATTTACTGACCAAGTAATTGTTTTCTGAGGGGAAAATATGATTTGTAGAAAACTAAAATAGTAATATATAGTCATAGTCACCTGGTTTTTGGGCACCTAGTAGCAATAGTCAATTTTAAATGAGGTAAGATGGTCAAAATGTCATTAAACCATTCTAAGAATATGGATGTGGATGTGGTAGCTACCTATTAGTGAAGTGACATCAGAAAATCATAATTCAATTTGAGCTAAAATCACCCATTGTTGAACAAAAGCAAACGTTATGGGAGAGTAAACCAGAGGTATAGAGCAGCACCTTGTATCCTCAAAAATGATAAGATTTTGGACCAAAAATGATACATTCAACATTGGGTTCTTTGTTTCTTCTTTTCTTCCCCCTCCCCCCCCCCCCCCTTTTTTTGGTTGTTGTTGGCCAGTGTTTTCCTAAAACCTGTTTAGTCTCCTATGCGATCCATACACAATCCTGTATAATAACCCATATCTGACAATACACACCTCCGCTGATGCATCACCAGATGAAACTTTCATTTTCTCCGTTGCCTTGACAACCACTTCCACATCATCCTCTTCATCCTTGTCTCCTTTAAAAGCCTAAAAATAAATGGCAAAAAATAGACAGAAACACAATGAAATTCACAATTTAAATCCCATTTTGAGTTTTTATGAAATTAAAGCAAGGCATTCTCCAATAGGATTCAATGAAATCCACATGAACAAGTGGCCTTCTCTCCTCGATTTGAATCTCCTATCTCATCTTCGTCCGACTATACTTACATATATTGTCAGCCTGCTTTGATAATTGCCTAACTCATTTTTTCTTGTTTTTAGAAAAAGAAAAAAAAATATGAAGAAAAAAAAGTGAGTTCTAGGCAATTATCAAAGCAGGCTGACGATATGTTGAATAGCACTATGAATAGTGCAGGTGAATTCCAATAGGAGCAGTGACTGTTGGATAGAATTAGGTTGGATATATATACCTTTAAAGGGACATTAAGTGATGTTGACATTTTTAATTTTTCAAAATTTACTTCAGAATGCAAGATGAACATTAAAAAATTGCCAAATGTCTAACTCACAAGGCTGACTTAGGCAGAATTGAAATTATGCATTTATTATAAACACTTGAATTTCTCAATGACTTAGGTATTATTGCAGCATGCATAATTTAATGAAGTCATGATTTATGCAAAAAGCTCAATTTCGCTGAAAAGTGAGTTAGGCAATTATCGAAGCAGGCTGACGATATGTTCTTATCAAAGCCTGCACTTCCTGGCTTGTTTTATTTATGGTTTTATGAATTTGAAATCAGTAACACAATGAAAAATACACATGATAGTAGAACGACGGGTCGAATAGACACTACTTAAGCATACCACCCTCCATTGCTTATGACGTAAAACAAACCAAAAAGTGCATTGGATCTTATAATTATTATAAAGTACCACTAAGGGTGTAAAGTTTGATGTAGCATTGTCAATTTGTCATATATTTAAAAAGAAATGATTAATCTCAAACCATAATTATGTAAAATGATTTCGCTGAATGTATTTCGTACATTGCTATAATATGTCATCGATCCATTGACTACAGAAAATTCAATACTTTATGGTGGTGTTGCTATGATCAATTCATGTCACTAAGATTAGCTCTACACAAAATGAGCTCTATACAAATGTACACAAAATCCTTTTTTATTTTGTGTACAATTCATTTGCATAGGCCAATGTTAACATGCAGCAATATAACAACAGTAAAAAGCCACAACACTTTGGCTAAAATAATACCTTATAAAGCCACCGTATACAATATACAGGTGTAGACACTTTATTTGAGTTATAATCCCTGTTGGTAAAGATGTCATCATATCATATTGCAGAGTTTGTTGGTATTCATTTTCACATGAAAACACTTTGTCCAAATGTTCTTGTTTTCGTTACCTAATGGATATCTAATATTCAGGGTCAATTCTGAAAGTCTAAACCTACCACCAGTGCCTGATATCCACCTGTTTATACAAGAGCAGGCCACTTCCCCCGCATTTACATTCCATTGTCCCCTAGATCTCAGGCCGGACTTTCACTCAAATTGACTTCTTAGAAGCAAACTAATTAGTTAATTGTCTTGGTTCATCCAACCATGACTCTTGTTATTTCAACTGCTATTGATCCTGCCTACACATTTAGTGACCTTGTGCTATAGTCTCCAGTGATGAAACACTTCTATATTGTTGTTGTTTTAATTTTTTTGGTGATTGTCCAAATCAGTGCTTCAAATTGATCAATCAGCTTTACAAAAAGGGTGTCTCAAAAGTTTCTTGACAGTCTTTTCAAAGCTTCTTTTACATCCTTTTAAACAAATTGAAACAAAATATAAAAAATCCAGTTGGAATGAAAACACTTTAAAAGGGCTCTGCATATATACAATTACATAACAAAACACAGAAAATAAAATTTGAGAATTGGTGACATACTTTGTAATTTGTCATGTTGTAATTAACACACCCACTTAAACCTGGGTGGAGTTGTTATGTTTTAATTACAGTCTTAACATTGTATTATTTGTTGTATTGTCAACACCCACTCAAACCTGGGTGGAGACTGGAAATGTTATGCTTTAATATTATAAACAGGAATAACTCTGGAAAGAGATCACTTGAAACCAATTAAATAGTCTAATGCCAAAGTGAAGCATAGCTACCATGCAAAACATGTGGTTTTTAATATCTTTTATAGTACAGGGTGTCCTAGAAAAAACCTCATCCTAAAACAAAAGGTTATTTTTAAACAAGCTGTGTACCAATACTGTACTTATCATGTGTACAATCATGTGTGTGTGCCAAGACGTAGGGGTCACATATGCTTTCCAAAGACACCTTGATGGCTTTCCTCTGGTCACGCATCACTGATCTCTGTTGTGTTGATAATGGTACGTTTAAAACCATTCATTCCAAGTTATCTTAAATGGTGATTCAAGTATGCTTTACTCGATGGAGCATTTTTCGAAAAATATAATATCAGAATAATAACTCTTAAATATTGCCCAGGAAAAAGATATACATAAAACCAATCATAATTGCCAGTGTTGGTTTTTTAAGTGTGAAATGACTCAAATGATGAGCTATGGGGATGATGCGCTACTACGTAAGACATTGTAACAGGTGTAACTCCTAACTCGGTATCCGTCTGGGACTCGGTATATAGGTCTGAACAAACAAATTTTACGGTGAATGTTTAAATGCTATCAACCTATTGAGGTTCCGTGTGCATGTCTGACTAACACCTGTGACGTATAGGCCTACATGGTAGTACTAGTCAGTATGATACAAATTGTACAAGCTTAGAAACTCTTTTTTTTTGTTTCCTGGCAATATTAAAGGGTAATTCTTTTTGAATAAAACATACATAAATCACCAATTTGGTTGACCCACAAAACAACAATGATATGCCATGATTAGACTTATTTAAAGAAAATCTGTCACATCTTACACTACCCATGCATGACAGTTTGAATTTGAATTAGCCCGTGCAGGGGAAATGTGCAGTGATCAATACGGGATATGTGCTTAGTAACCTTCGGTCTTTTCTCCCGCGTAGTGTATTGAATATGCGAATTTGGAATTTCTTTTTCGCCTGCCGGTAGAACTGATTCCCCCACCAATCCACCATCATTCTGTTCATTTCCCTATTCCATCCAGTATCAGGGTTAAAAAGACCATTTCTTATAGTGTCTAACTGATCAGCTCAAGTCAACCGATCGCCGATCATTTCCTCTTTGATCGGCCAATCAGATCCGATCACCAATTTTTTGCGCAAGTGTACTGCAATGCCTATAATAACAGTAAAGTTCTATCGTGTGTTACCGTACATAGTGTAACAAATAGTAGTAGCATTTGTGAGCTTAACAAAGCAGATTATAACGAGTGAAACAAGTTCAAATGTTTTAAATAAAAAATATAATTATTTACTCTTTTTATTTATCATGTTTACCTGGTCCTAGTATCTAAGGACATCTGTCAATCAAGTCATTGTTTACAAACGAGCGGGCAGCTTGTCCAGTGCGACCATGTGCATTGAATTGAAGCTTTGCACACAGCACGCTGGGTTTTCCCCCAACTGCATTGCAAAATAAATTAACTTAATAGACTCGCATCAAGTCTGCGATTGCAATGATTTGCAATGTGCATTATACTGCATATCGTACGGCAGCTGGAAACTTGTAACCAGTCTAGCGTAAATATTGCGTAGTACGATATTACTTTCTAGAAACGTTATCGTAATTATTTTAAGAAGTAAGAAAGTGAGTTTGAGAGGAATTTTAACAGAGAAAAGACGACTTGATAAGCTTTAAATTGGGGTTCTTTTTCATACCAGTGATTGATCGGTTCATCAGATCGGTAGATGGAGGAATTTTTACCGATCCCGATCAGCTTAATATCGGGCAGATTCGGAAACTCCCGATCTGATCGGTTAGACACTTTTTTAATTTCTTACCCCACTTCTATCCAATGTACACGCTCCTCCCTAAATTGTGAAAGCTCCAAATCGTCAGCCTGCTTCGATAATTGAAGAACTAACTTTCCAATTAAATTGAGCTTTTTGCATTATTCCTAACTCTACCCCCCACTTTTTTTCAGAATTTTTTCTTCAACGTGGAAAATCGACCAAAATATCCCCTTGATCCCCCCCCCCCCCCATCCCAGGGATTTGATCCAGGGACCTCTAGCACCAGAGTCGAACAATTCCCCACTACACCACGGCTGTCAAGGCTAGTTTGCGCAGTACTATATATTGCCCAAACTATATGGGCTGGGTCCATTTTTTCATCAAAAAAATTCCACGCCGGGTGGTACCAACGTGCCCAGTCGTGGTATTTTGGGGTATATGGTAGGGTTAGGGTTATTCATGACTTCGTTACATTATTATGCACATGCTATGCTGTAATAATACCTAAGTCATTGACCAATTTAAAGTGTTTGTGAGTTTAGGCAGATTGTAATAATGATGTCAAATGTTTAAAATGGGTCATAGAGACGGAGAGGCGTGCATAAGTTCAGGGTGTATTGCCCTGTAATCGATCCCCGCTAAGCCCGTTGTGTATGCTATCGAGCGAATCAATGGACCATCAAGGGTATAAGTTCGATTGAGCCCTATTGGTCAAACTATGAGTTTTTAAAAATATTGGGCGAGACGCAGTTCAGTCGAGCCCAATATTTTAAAACTCATAGCTATAGGTCAGCCCGGACCTTCAATTTGCCGTTGACAACAAAGCATCAAAATCAATGACTACGCTCTACTCGACCATACAGAAGAACGTTCCTAGTGACCATGTGAGGCTGTGTAAGCGACCGTTGTTTACATTCATGAGCAATATTTCCGAAATTCGTAAAATGTTTCACTCGATTTTCAGACTTTGACCTGTAAAAAACATGTGAAAACTTGCATTATGTGTAAATATTGACGATTGACGGCGCATTATAAATGCCATTATTATTATTATTATATTATAAATATGATATGATAAATGATAACATGAGTATGTAGAGGAATCACTTTGTCAAATATTCTGTTCGATGGTAACATTTCACGGGAGTACAAAAAGGGTTACATTTTGGCCGTTTTGGTGATGGTGCAATCTGAATTTGTTTGAATTCACCTAGTTTGTGGTCAACGGCATGTGACGTCACTCCGGGCTCACCTATACCAAAACAAATTGGGCGTAAAAGATAAATCATCCAATTTTATCATTATATATTAGGTTGTACTGGTCTATGAATGTGCACGGGTAGGGATGTTCATATATTGACTACAGAGGGCGACATTTTTTTGAAAATTTGTCGCCAAAATATGTAGAAAACTCCATGTTTACCTCTTTTAAATCCAGCGAAAAAGGGAGACACAAGGAAGGTGGGATGTATTCACTGATGTCTTACTAACCACACACAAGCAACTGGACATCATGGTTTTAAAGCCCTATAAGTGTAGGTTAATGCTTGGTTGGGGAGATGGTGGTCCTGTAAAGCATGTAGCCAGCTGGGCTGGTGATACGGTCACGCCCCAACAGGTGACAACAGGCAGCTCCTGGTAGATTTAGTTCCCAAGTTTGTTGTGTAGGTTCTCTTGATGCCCATCAGACCTCCAGATATTATTATTTTTCTATAATTTATATTTTGATGTTGTTCTCTATGTTTGGGCTTTTATCTTATTATTATGTCACTTTCATTGGCATTTTTAACCTCTGCCCATTTGTGTGTCTGGTTTTATGCATATTTTCTGTTGAGTATGAGTTGCAGTGAACCAATTGATTGGCCTTTCAGAGCTCTCTTTCGAGAGTTACCAGTTTGATTTTTAATCACTCTGGTCATTAACCTTGTTAATGTCTGTTGGGCTATTGTTCACATTTGCGCTTTAGGCCTTATATACAAAAAATACCAAAAAAAACAAGCTAAAATAGTTTAAAATTAGCATAACTTGATCAGTTTTAGCAATATAAGGCAAACTACTTTTGGTTATAACTTTGTTAATATTCAGCCTGCTGACATGGTTGAACCATCAGTTTTTATTGTAATTGTTTCCATGTATTCCATTTTCAAAGAGATATTTTTATTTTCAAAATGTTAAGAACATGCCTAGCACGGGGATGAAACGGCAATGGCCATGGGGTTAAATGGTATTATTGGGTCAAAACAGTGCTGGGATGAAATGGTATTGGGTCGAATCAGTGCTGGGATGAAACGCGGTGGGATGGAAAAAACGGACCTGAATTCGAATCATCATGCCGAATTCGACAGCCCGGCTGCAGCTTTCAATTCAAGGAAAAGTCTTACAACTCATTACTCATTGGCTCAGCTTAAATGAATGTTACATAAAAATCACTTCTACTAATTACCGATTTATCTCCATGCTCTTGCAAAACGCTGGTACATCTCTCTTGCTAACGGAGTCAGACAGATGTTGTTCGGGTGTCCAATTTCTTTCAACTTCCCTCCCTTGGTCGCCATCTTTTTTGTTTACGATTTTCGATCAAGGGTATACACCACCATAGTCGCTTCCATTGAAACGCGTGTTAGAAACCCGATGTTCAATCGCTTCTCCTGGGGTCTCCCTCCTTACCCAGGATATTCATTTTGGTTGTAAAATCTTCGTATTTTTGTTTTCTTTAATATTATCAACATTTCATATATGATCGACAGTCCCAGTTTTTCAGTAATTTTGATTTCGCAAAGCACCCGCCTTTATAGTGCGTAAAAAACAGGAAAATCGGAGTTTCGGGCCGCTTCACACGTGTGATCAAGACTTCGCCCAAGAATAATTCATGACTTCTTACATTTCAGATTACAATCGTGAAGGTTTCAACTTTTTAATAAAACAAAATCTAAGGCTAAACTTTAGAATACCCTACCATTTTTGAAGCTCCACTTTTTTTTAAATCATCTTCGACGGCGCGAAGCTCAACCTTTTAAAAAATAATGCAACATCGAAAAGGTCTTCCTTTTCAATATCACCTTCGCCAGCGCGAAAGCACCGCTGGTGAACCATCATCATCGACGGCGCGAAGCTCAATTTTCTTTTTCCTACCATTTTTGAAGCTCCTCTTTTTTTTAAATCATCTTCGACGGCGCGAAGCTCAAACTTTTAGAAAATAATGCAACATCGGAAAGGTCTTCCTTTTTCAATATCACCTTCGCCAGCGCGAAAGCACCGCTGGTGAACCATCATCATCGACGGCGCGAAGCTCAATCTTTTTTTCAAAACAATCAACATCGGCGAAGCACCGCTGATGAAGCCATCATCATCGACGGCGCGAAGCTCAATCTTTTTTTTCAAAACAATCAACATCGGCGAAGCACCGCTGATGATGCCATCATCATCGACGGCGCGAAGCTCAAGCTTTTTTTCAAAACAATAGTATTTTGTATAATTTTCAAACCTCAATGACATAATACAGTCCTCAAAATAAGTAACTGACCAGGTAATAAATATATTCTAACTCCAAAACTATTATAGCTCCTATACGTCTAATGTGGGTTGATTATAATAATGTGGTTTTATGATATGCTGTGTGATATTAAATCCTTGATTAATAAGGATCATTGGCACTGCCGTCCGGCACCCAGACGATGGCGGACACGACGAACGGCCGTAAATTTTGAATTTCCGTTGGTTTCAATGCAATAATGGATTTTGATCATATATCCCCCCTATAAAATTCATCACACGTGGGAAATAAATTATTTTATCCTAAAACCACTGGACTTGTATAACCAACTCAAGTGTCAGTCAGTACTTTAGCGTCCCATTAACTATGGGTCGTTCTTTAAAAACCCCGTCCAAAGATATATTATGGGTCGTTCTTTAATAGTCCTGTCCAAATTGTTAAGGTGTTGGACTGCCCCTTAATATTGCATTGGGACTGAAGTTCAGTATAATGTGACAGGTCGGCTTAAACATGTTAAATAGATTATGGGTCGTTCTTTAAAAGCACTGCCCAAATTGATGAGGTGCTGGACTGTCCCTTAATATTGCATTGTGGGACAGGTTGGCCGAAATAGATTACGGGTCGTTCTTTTTGCATTGGGACATTATGGGTCGTTCTTTACCCCTTGATATAGCACAGGGACCGAATCTCAGTATCATGTGACAGATTTACCAAACTAGATTATGGGTCGTTCTTTAAAAGCCCCGTCCAAAGATATATTATGGGTCGTTCTTTAATAGTCCCGTCCAAATTGTTAAGGTGTTGGACTGCCCCTTAATATTGCATTGGGACTGAAGTTCTCGTAGATTATGGGTCGTTCTTTAAAATCCCCGTCCAAAGATATATTATGGGTCGTTCTTTAATAGTCCCGTCCAAATTGTTAAGGTGTTGGACTGCCCCTTAATATTGCATTGGGACTGAAGTTCAGTATCATGTGACAGGTCGGCTTAAATAGATTATGGGTCGTTCTTTAAAAGCCCTGCCCTATTGCACAGGGACCGAATTTCAGTATCATGTGACAGATTTTACCAAATAGATTATGGGTCGTTCTTTAAAAGCCCCGTCCAAAGATATATTATGGGCCGTTCTTTAATAGTCCCGTCCAAATTGTTAAGGTGTTGGACTGCCCCTTAATTGGGACTGAAGTTCAGTATCATGTGACAGGTCGGCTTAAATAGATTATGGGTCGTTCTTTAAAAGCCCTTCCAAAATTGATGAGGCGCTGGATTGTCCCTTAATATTGCATTGTGGGACAGGTTGGCCAAAATAGATTATGGGTCGTTCTTTTTGCATTGGGACATTATGGGTCGTTCTTTACCCCTTGATATTGCACAGGGACATATTTCGGATTGTAATGTGCCCCGCTGGGCTGTAGAAAAAAGATAGATTATGGGTCGTTCTTTAATAGTCCCGTCCAAATTGTTAAGGTGTTGGACTGCCCCTTTAAAATATTGCATTGGGACTGAAGTTCAGTATCATGTGACAGGTCGGCTTAAATAGATTATGGGTCGTTCTTTAAAAGCCCTGCCCAAATTGATAAGGTGCTGGACTGTCCCTTAATATATCATGTGGGACAGATTGGCCAAAATAGATTATGGGTCGTTCTTTAAAAGCCCCGTCCAAAGATATATTATGGGTCGTTCTTTAATAGTCCCGTCCAAATTGTTAAGGTGTTGGACTGCCCCTTAATATTGCATTGGGACTGAAGTTCAGTATCATGTGACAGGTCGGCTTAAACATGTTAAATAGATTATGGGTCGTTCTTTAAAAGCACTGCCCAAATTGGTGAGGTGCTGGACTGTCCCTTAATATTGCATTGTGGGACAGGTTGGCCAAAATAGATTATGGGTCGTTCTTTTTGCATTGGGACATTATGGGTCGTTCTTAATTACCCCTTGATATTGCACAGGGACATATTTCGGATTGTAATGAGCCCCGCTGGGCTGTAGAAAAAAGATAGATTATGGATCGTTCTTTAATAGTCCCGTCCAAATTGTTAAGGTGTTGAGCTGCCCCTTAATATTGCATTGGGACTGAAGTTCAGTATCATGTGACAGGTTGGCTTAAATAGATTATGGGTCGTTCTTTAAAAGCCCTGCCCAAATTGATGAGGTGTGGACTGTCCCTTAACATTGCATGTGGGACAGGTTGGCCAAAATAGATTATGGGTCGTTCTTTAAAAGCCCCGTCCAAAATGATGCATGCTGGCCGCATCAAGAAATCTTGTCACCAGTCGTCTTCTATTGTCAGAGTTGTCAGGGTGTCTCGTCTTGTCTTGTTTTGCATTGTCTTATCTTGTCCCGGTGTCTTGTCTTGTCTTAATGTCCCCGATGATGGGCCGAATTGTTTTCCCCGTCCGTCCTCAGTGTCTTTTCCCGTGTCTAGACCGACCCCCGGGGACCGACCCCCGGGACCGACTTTTTTGGCGGTCCAATCATGCTGCATGCGTGACTTAAATAAAAATCCTTTTAAAAGGTATGACACTGCAGACTTAAATGATTTCCTATGGCAGCAACAGTGGTTCGGAAGTCACTAGTAATGGTGTGTCCCGTGCATCGGAAGAGCAATACACGAGCACGTTAAAAAGGTTACAGACTCTTTCGTAAAGAGTAGGGGATCATCCCGGTCTGTATCTGTTCACACATCTATTACTACTATCAACGTCCTGTTGATAGAGATTATATGTATCTTTGATTTGATCTCTTGCTGCAACTACCCTTGGATCGCTGGAGAAACGTGTTTTATGAGACCTTTTCCTGACTGGTTATGATCTTCTCTGCTGCTTCATTATTTGCTTTGATAAATCTGTCATACTTGTCAGTGGCTGTTTCTTCCTCATCCTCTAGGACTTTAAACCTATTGCGCACTTCAACTGCATATTTCACTTGTAAGCTTCCGTCAGAACTAAGGGTTTTCCAGTCATTATGGCTTCTTTCTTGGCGTTGTATTACTTTTCCTCAGGCTCAGCCTCATCTTAGCTGACACAATCCTGTGATCAGAGCCCACACTGGCAAAGGTGTTGTATGCTTCGGCATTCATAACACTATTCCTCCACTTACTCCTTACAAAAATATAGTCTACAATCAAGGAAAATAATAGTTGGCACACTTGATACAATTTAATACAACTATCACTGTGCTCACAATAGAGAACCGACTTGGGACATAGCACTCTTTTAACAGCACGCAGAGGTCTCCCCCTCTCTCTCATCCTTCCCCACCCCCCATCGATCAATGTTGAGAGAGCTGCCAAAGCTTCTGATGACATGTGGCTCGGATCAACATTGCTTCGGGGGAGAAGGGCACTTTTTTCCTTAATTGGGACAAAGTGTGCCAACCTTTTTTCCTTGATTGTAGCTGGTACTGGTTTCCACCTGGGCTTGTATATGTCCACATTTTTCCTTTTTTCTTTTGAAACTGGGTGTTTGTAATGATAAGGTTTTTCTCAGTGGCTAGATCCTTCAATTGTTTTCCATTTCTATTGGTTTCCTCGTGGTAAGTAAACTTGGCATCCTCTACTCCTATCCTGCCATTAAAGTCGCCAACTACTATCACTATCACTAGGACGTTGTGCGCTGGAATAGAGTCAATTGCCCTCCTCAGGTGGTCAAAGTGGCTCTCAATGATCTCGTCAGCTGCTACATTTGTGGGACAGTAGTTAACTATTATTGATTTGCAGGGTTGCCCTGGAAGCTAGTGACTAGTATTCTGTCAGTATGTGCCCTCGCACTTGCAAGTGAACTTTTGGCTCGAGTGTTCAATATAAATATGCCAACTCCACCGACTGCTGCTCCTGCACTATTTCTGGTTGCTGATGTTGTGATAAGTGTCTTTCCGAGTATGCTCTCGTACCTTACTGGTTCGTCATGGACAATGCGGTGCTCCTGAATACCCAGCACTTCGATGTTGTAGTCAATGAAGTTAGAAACAAGCTCCTCTCTTCACTCTTATTGTTCTGACATTCATAGTAGACACTGTAGTAACTTTCTTACATTTAATAAGGTTTCTCCTCATGCAGGCACCATATTCAGGCTTGCCCCTTCCAGAAGGATTTACGGACAAGTCGTCGTGTAATTTTTGTAAATTAATGTCTGCACCAGGAGATGTTGATTTAGTAGGGACTTTAACCCTAGTGTCGTGTAGTTGTACCGTCATAGATTTTCTGTTGCTAAATAATACAAATCCTACAGTATGGTTTGTAATCAAAGTTGTCCTTCTTCTAGAATATTTGCCGGCCAAGGCAATTGAGTATATTCTTCCCGTGTCTCAGTGATTTAGATTGAAACATAATTAAGCAAAGTTCAATAGACCTTCAAACTACTCCAATAGCCCTAGATCTATTGACCATTGTGGTTTTTGTTCAGGTATACCTTCCTTTAGCTATTTTACCCATAGCTGGGTGGTTTATGTTCAGGTTTTCCTTCCTTAACCCTAACTCTACACCCCCCCCCCCCCCCCCCCCACTTTTTTCAGAATTTTTTCTTCAACGCGGAAAATCGACCAAAATATCCCCCCCGATCCCCCGGGATTTGATCCACGGGACCTCTCGCACCAGAGGCGAGGGATTCCACACTTCACCTGTCAAGCACAGTTCTGGGCAGTGTATTGCCCAGACTGTATGTATTGGGTCCATTTTTTCATCAAAAAACTTCCACGCCGGGTGGTACCAACGTGCCCAGTCGTGGTATTTTGGGGTATATGGTAGTGTTAGGGTTAACTCAGAGCCCCGTTAGTGAAACAGGCCGCAAAGCCTGATCGCAACGCTTAGCACCAACTGCCCTTGCAAAGAGTTGAGACATCAGTAGCAAAGGTCGATCTCAAAATGAATGCTAGCAAGACCAAGTTTATGTCATATAACCAGAGCCAGAAGGGATCCATACAGACAAATGATGGCAACAAGCTGGAGGAAGTTCAAGATTTTTAAATATCTTGGTGCCTGGATGGAGAGTACGGCAAAAGACATTAAGCAACGCAAAGCAGCAGCATGGAGAGCATGTAGCAAAATGAGCAAAATATGGAAGTCAACTCTATCTCGGAAATTCAAACTTCGCCTGTTTGCCTCAACGGTGGAGTCAGTTCTGCTATATGGATGCGAAGCTTGGACCATTACTCCCAAGCTACAGAAAGAGCTAGAGATGGCTGCTACACCAGAATGCTGCGATCAGTACTCAATGTCAACTGGAAACAACATATACCAAACACCCAACTGTATGGTGACCTCCCCAAAATAAGCCAGAATTGAAGATCCGGAAGAGACGAACAAGGTTTGCTGGCCACTGTTACAGAAGTGAGGAGCCAGTATCCAAACTGGTGCACTGGATCCCCAAACATGGCAAAAGAAAGCCGGGACGACCTGCTCTGACATTTATCGACCTACTCAAGCAAGATACTGGACTGGAGGCGAGTAACATAAAGACAGCAATGAACGACAGAAGAGTGTGGAGAGCCATCGTAGATGGGAGACACGACCCGAATTAAGCAAGTAAGTAAGCAAGAGTTTTTGTTTACATTTAGAAAATATCGTAAAATATTTTTATTTGTCGGACGTATAGTCCCGTATAAATGCTTGTTACTATGCGTTCTTTAAGAATCACAAACAGCCGCATATACAGAAATGTAGCTATATCCCTGAAGAAAATATTTTGGGTGAAGATCATATGTCATCACTCACTCCGAAAACCACAATTTGTGTCCGAACAGTAGCTACCCGAGTAAAAGAAATTCAACATTTCGGATTATGACCTGTGATCCTTTCTGCGCATGTGTCTGAAAACGGGAAAAAACGGGCATTGAACTATCTAATTAGCTCGTGTATTAGAGACGCAATTACCACGCTTTTTAAGTTGAAGAGGGACGCGAGTGTAAAATTATTATTGAACAATCTAATCAGGCGAGGGACCGAAAATTCGTATATAGAATAGTGCCTCGGAATAGGCTTGCCTAGATAGACGGCGCTTTAATAAATGTATTATTATGATTATATAGGCATATGTCCCTTTAATTTGGGATTTTTTTTTAAACTTGGAAGTGAAACTTGTTACATTCATACAGAATTTGTTGGTATTTTTTAATTCATGTCCTTCTATGGCCACTACATGTACCGTCCCCTTGCTCTCCTGGTAGGCCATCTACCGGCACTCCCAACACGTTTCGGGTACCGATACTAGTCCAGGACAGGGCTGTCAACTCTCCCGCATTAGGCGGGAGTCTCCCGCCTAGTCACTCTTTCTCCCGCACTCCCGCCTAGCATATAACATCTCCCGCCTCAAAAATGTATCAATTAAAATGTTTCTCAACACCTTTATACGAGCTTCCGTCGGTACATTTGCGATTTTGACCATGCTATTTTTCGGGCGGTTCTTTGTGGAAAATGTTATCGCTACACCCCACCCCCAGTGGCGTATCCAGCCCAGCATGCCAAGCCCCCCCCCCCCCCCCCCCCCATTGAAAAAAGCTGAGGGTAAAAAAAGGATGAAGAGGAGAAGAAGGAAGAGGATAAGAAGGAGGAAGAAAGGGGGGTCGGGGAGGAGGAAGGGTAGCGACATATGGGGCGGAGGGGTTACGGGGTCACGTCTCCATAATTGTAATGTGAGGAGTTAAAAACGTTATACTAGACAATTTTAGTGTTAAAATGCCAATTTTTGCGCGCTTTGCACGTACCGGTATTAGTTTCAATGTTTCATTATTATAAGAGGGCTTCAGGAACGTTTTTTCTGGACCATTTTAGTTCAAAAACTGAGTTTTTTTTGCTCGATCGCGCTCTTTTTTTAACAGGTTTTAACAATATAATGTGTCTCAAAACACACCAAATATTCTAAACATTATGTGGGGTTGTTAAAAACCTCATTTAAGTGTTAGAAATGTCAATTTTTGCGTAACATCGCGCCTAGTTTGAATGTTTCATTATTCAAGCTTAACAAGATGACATTGAAGGACAGTTTCCCATGACCATTTTAGTTCCAAAACTGAATTTTTTTTGCGCGCTCTGCGCGCATATTTTCTACAGGATTTAAAATTATAATGGCCCTCAAACCATGCCAAATATTATGTTGGGTGACACGTTAAAAACGTTATACTGGACCTATTTAAGTGTTAGAAATGTCAATTTTTGCGAACTTCGCGCATTAGTTCACATGTGTTTCAATGTTTCATTATTCAAGCTTGACAAGATGGCTTCAGGACAGTTTTCCATGACCATTTTAGTTCGAAACTTCAAAAGTTTTGCGCGCTCCGCGCGAATATTTTCTGCAGATTTTAACATTATATTGGCCCTCAGACCCTCCAAATATTCGAAATATGTTGGGGACCTTAAAAACATCATACTGGACCAAAGTTTTAATGCAAAAACCACACCAAATTCTTTTGCGCGATTTGCGCGTGTAGTAATTTTAATATTTAATTATTTAAGCTAAAGAAGGTGGCTTCGGCACAATTTTCCATGACCATTTTAGATAAAACTCAACAATTTTGCGCGCATATTTTCTACAAGTTTTAACATTATAATGGCCCTCAATCCATACCAAATATTCAAAATATTATTTGAGGGGACGTTAAAAACATCATACTTGACAATTTAAGTGTTAGAAATAATGATTTCAATATTTCATTATTTGAGCTTAACAAGGTGGCCTCAGGACAGTTTTACATGACCAATTTTAGTTCAAAAAATGTTTTCTAGAGGTTTTAATGGCCCTCAAACCAGACCAATGTGGGTGACGTTAAAAACGTCATACTGTACCTTTTTAGTGTTAAAATCACAATTTTTGCGCGCTTCGCGGGTATTAGGTTCAACGTTTCAATATTTAAGATCAACAAGATGGCTTAAGGTTTTTTTGGCCTCCCCCATCAAAACAGTCCTGGATACGCCATTCCCCCCCCCCCCCTCCCCACCACACTTATCTAAATTTCAGCTGCCGCCGGGAAAAATTGTGCAAGTTGTTTGCGATTTTTTTTTGAGTATGTATCCGACTCCCTCCCAGCAAATCCCAAAAGTTGACAGCCCTGTACTAGTCATGCATCATGCTCATCTGGCTCATGTAAAGTAATTGAAAATACCGGCCCATTCCGAGTTTTCTTACAGCGAAGATACACACTTTAATCAGAGATCACACATATTAGGCACTAAAATATATCCCCTTCTTAGTGTAATCACGAAACCCTTTTTAAATTTACCCTTCCAAATAAACCACCTTCCATTAAAGCAGTTATGATTAAGACAATTTTGCATTCACAGCAGGCGTTCCGATCGATTTGTGGTCCGATTTTCAACTATTCTAATGAAAGGTCTTCCTTAAAATAGTCATTTTCCAAAATTTGAGTTGCATAACTCCAATCGTTCTTATTTTAGAAGCACAAGGTGACATGAAAGGTGCCCATAGAGTAGTACACACACCCCCGCCGGGTACGTGGTTAAGGGTAGGCCTATATGAAGAGCTCTATTCCAAAAGCGGTCAACTCCACTTTTTGTCGAAATTGAGTTAAGGTGAAGAACATGAAAGAGAGTTACGAAATACATCTTTTAAACTTTGTTCTACATTTTAGCATGTTCGGGTCAAAAGTAATGGCCCTCGGTAATTTCCGGAAATTTCTGGTAATTTGGAAATTTCAATATAATTCACTATTTTGTAAGCCAAAATGGTAGAAATATGGTTCTTTTATCATGGTAAAACATTGATAGGAATGTCCTTAACGAAATGCAATGAAGAAAACGATATAATGTATGGTATAATTGTTTTTAAAATTGCACACAAACAGAAGTATTGTTCAGTTTTTTCAAGAAAAAACAAAATTTCATAATAAAAGTTGGAGCGTATGTGGATGCGTTTTGTTGTTGTTTTCAATGTGATTGATAATGTCTTTCAGGTGTACCTTAATTGAAAATAACGATTGTTTAGTAAAGTGGTTTTTGAAAATTGATCGAAACATTTATGATCCAAAAGGATCAACTCCACCAGTTTCCGAAAATAAAGAATGACATAGGAAATGCAATGACAATCAAAAAATGAAATCAAACCTGTGTTTAAGCTTACATCTATATTAATTGTATCTTTCATATGACAGAAAATTAGCATAATCAAAGAAGTGCAACATCCTTAAAGGGACACTAAGAGATGTGTTGGAGGCAGCGCCCTCAATAATGATAAAAACTGAGATTAGTTTATTTTTATAATTGTATTACATGTATGAACTTACACCTATAAGGATTAAGAAAAATCAGCTCTCTTTGTACAAGAAAACGTCGATTCAAAAATACTTATCCCGCGGGATAAGTATTTTTATTTCAAACAGTGTTCGGCTCAATTTTCTTCCTGATCGCCTCAATTTAGGATACAGCGCCAACTTGTGTCGTGTATTTTCAACCGGAAATGCCTTTTAGGAAAGGTCAAATTTACGTTACCAAACGAACAAAGGCGTTGTAACATTAGGAAACGAAATCAAATGGTCAAAGCCAAGCTTTAAAAAGATCGATTTGAACAGAAAATTAGCGATAATCAGAAGAAGAAGGGGGTAAAAGGGAACCCGTATACCCCGAAAACGCAACGGGCGAGGAAAAGTGATGCCTGGAAACGACAATCATCACACCGAGAATTACGAATGATGGTCCCATTTGACGTTGCTAATGAATTTGAAGCAATCAAACAAGAGATGAACGCTACTATCAGAGCAGATAGTCATGAGAATTCTAATACTATAAATAGATGCGTAAGTAAATTTTATCACTTGGTTTGGAAAGTGCGATACCTCGTTGATTTTTCGCATAAATTATAGGCATGAATATGATCATAAAATCTTGAAAATAAAATATCTCTTTGAAATTCAAAATCAAAATGGAATATATGTCAATCAATACACTACACTTACAGGCTGTACAGTACAGGAGGCCTAATAAAAGTAAAAGCTAAGGCTAAGCCTATAATAGCCTACTAAATATGTGAGCCCGGAGTGATGTCACATGTCGTTGACCATAAACTACGTGAATTCAAACAAATTCAGATTGCACCATCACCAAAACGGCAAAAATGTAACCCTTTTCGTACTCCTGTGAAATGTTAATTACCATCGAACAGAATATTTGACAAAGTGACTCCTCTACATACTCACTCATGAGTCGTGTATGTTATCATATTAATAACACATAATGCAAGTTTTCACTGTTTTTCACAGGTCAAAGTCTGAAAATCGAGTGAAACATTTTACGAATTTCGTAAATATTGCTCCATGTAAATAACGGTCGCTTACACAGCCTCACAATCACATATTATGGTCACTACGTTCTTCTGTATGGTCGAGTAGTAGAGCGTACGGTATCGGTAGTAGGCCTAATTTATTTTGATGCTTTGTTGTCAACGGCAAATTGAAGGTCCATGCTGACCTATAGCCTCGGTAAATTAATAATTGAACGAACATCACGAACGCAGTACAAAGATGAACGCGCCCGGAATATCACGCGAATTGTTGTGCGTGCTTTACCCAATGTACGCGATCGGCGATACGCTGCTTAGTTGTGTTCGTTCAATTATTAATTTCTAGTTCTAGTACAACAAATCATTAGTGTTATTTGTCATCAGTTGGTATTATTCATCATATTCATTGGTTGTTTTGCATGTTTCACTATTTGTCCCCATCAGTGTTTTCACTCACCCTACATGTATACAAAGGGTGATACCCTTCACTTAATCACTTTTTACTTTCACCCTTCAATTTTTTTTCTCAAGAGTGACAAATGTTGAAAATGTCATTGTTTTACTACCCAAAACACTGAACGACAAATCATACTTAGTACTAATAGGACTCCAGCTTCTTGTACATGATGTAGGTGGGTGCTGTTCAATATCTAATAGCTCCAGTATTATTTGCGCTAGGGCTGTGACAATTGAGAGTAAAATGTCACAAGTTGTCGGGGGGGGGAGTGCCGTGTTTTTCTGCTTACAACGGGAGCTATATAATATTGCGCAATATCTAAGTTAGAGCAACTGGCAAAACTTCGCAAAAATTATTATCGATTAGGACTTAGGTCACGAAAGGTCATAGGTTATTCTGATATCTGCAACAACAAAACCACACAAAACAGCGAGAGCAGCGAACTAAATCAGGTGTTGATTACGATTACAACGTCAAAAGTTGACATTATGAGAGTTTAGTGACTTTGTTGTTAGTAATAAGCATCTATTGGCTAAAAGCAACAAAACCTCCCAAATTACCCCGTGGACAGCCAGCAATTTCCCTGGGTTTATTTCTCGAGGGTGAAAAACCAAAATGATGGCCAGAATGTGTGCTCGCGCAGTGTTTTGGGCAGTAAAACAATGAAATTGTCAACATTTTTCACTCTTGAAAAAAATGTTGAAGGGTGAAAATTAAAAGTGAAGGGTATTTCACCCTTTGTATAGGGTGAGTGAAAATACTGGACAGCATAGCATGATCCGTGAGCATGAGGATGATATTTGAAACAGACTGTCATGATCATGATGGCTGTAGCCTGTGGTGACGTGATAGTATTAGATTTTTTTAGAAGACTGTAGGACAGTACAACTACAATATGCAGAATTCGGAAAAAGTTATTAATTCGCTCGGCTCGGTACGGCAGAACCTTTATTTCTAACAATCTGTTTATTATTATTGGTTTGTTGGTCCACTGCTAGTGAGCCTAGTCACACGAAACATGATCCCCAGATTTATATATAACCAACAATTGGGCATCTCCATTAGTCTAACTCTAATAATATTAATAATAATAGTGCTCTTATCATGCTTTGACTAATAGACTTAGGCCCTATACTTAGGCCAAAAAAAAAAAAATGTTATATTGGCGTAACCCGCCCGACCCTAAAAATACGCCCGACCCTACACTTTTTTTTTTTTTTTCAGTGAAAAAAAAAAAAAAAAACAACCGACCGACCCTAAACAATAAAAAAATGAAAAAAATAAATGTTTTTTCTCGAACGAAATACGACGGTGCTCCTCGAATAAACGGAAATTCCTTCCGAAAATATGGTTTATTGTGTTTTATTTGTATATAGACTTGTACTGAGGGGTACTTCTAACAAACAATAGGGAATGTTTAAACTCGGTTAACATTGTTCAAAAACAGCTGCTAAAAAAAATTTAAAAAAAAAAAAAAAAAAAAAAACCCTACCTACCTACCCTATTTTTGTTCAGCCCGTTACGCCAATATAACAAAAAAAAAATTTTGGCCTTATATAGACTCTAGAAATTAGTGAAGTCCAAACCATGGGTTACCGTTATTCAAAACAAAAAAATTGTCGATCATAGCGTCAAGATCCGAACGCTTGCGCTTGCTTGCGATCATTACAAACAAAGCTAGGTTGAGAGTTTCCTTGCATGCAGTGCGTTCCAAAACAGTCGCAACAGTGTAGGGTGTGGGGTCTTGTTGATTAGGGCCCGCAATTGGTCAATTACCTATTTGTTTACAAGTAGGCCTACGTCACATCTTCTGGTTTTACTGCGCCCTTGCCATTGCGAATGACGTGGATATGCAACAGTCGCATGGGACCCTGGGGAATCGTATACACTGTGATCGACAAACTTTTGTTTTGATTATAGCACTATACTCTGTTTTTTGGCCATCTCGAGACAGTGACATAACTTAACAGGCGCAGCTTTTACGCATGCATGTGTATCTTCTGCCTTTCAACGCTCGTGTTTGTACGCCAGCGCCACAAGTAGGCGCCCACGTTATGTGCCGCAATTTAGAATACGCTGATATGTCACTGTCTCGAGATGGCCAAACAGAGTATAGGCCTATTTTTAATTTTTAAATAAAAATTACATTTTCTTCAGAGTTAAAATTAAATAGTTATAAATAAAATAAAGACCTACAATATTATAGGCCTTTATTTACAGTTTCACTCTATAGGTAAATTAATAATTGAACGAACACAACTAAGCAGCGTATCGAGTACATTGCGCGTGAAGCGCGCACAACCATTCGCGTGATAATTTTGGGCGCGTTCATTTTGCGTTCGTGATGTTCGTTCAATTATTAATTTACCTATAGTACAACAGGTCAAGTCATATCGTAATTTGGTGATCATTTGGTAATTATATAATAATAACCCATACCAGTGATGTGATGTGATGTGATATTTTAAAGGAATAAAAAAGAATATCTGAATCAATTCTTATGCCTATAATTCAACATTGTATCAACATTTGTCCATGTATTGTATAGGGATGCGAAGGTTAAATGCATCATTATGTTGACTTCACTGATATGTTGGCCTAATTATACGTAGATCTAGCAAAATTAATGACATGTGATCAGAACTTAAATACATTATAAGGACTCGTGACTCGGACTCGAACATGAAGGACTCAGACTCGGTCTCGGACTCGGACAGTAAGGACTCGGACTCGGACTCGAGAGGTAAGGACTGGGACTCGGGTAGGGTGGACTCGACTACAACACTGACGGTGACTGACCCATACGGGTCGGATATTAATACTATAGTAAAAGCAATCCAAAAATAACATTTTTTTTTGTGGCATGGCCATTTGGTAATTTAATGGTATAAATGTGTTTTATATATAGCATGAAATATTGACACAGGCAGAATTTGGAATAATTCATTCGGTAGAGCTCTCGTAATACCAATCCCTGTTCTGTTTATTGTTTGCTTGCTTATATTGCCCTGCTACTGCCAGTCACAAGAGACATGCTCCCTGCACGCGGTACTAATGTGGGAGTCAGTGTTCGAATTAAGGAAAAAAATCAGGTTATCCAGCGGATAACCATGATATAAAATCACTAAATCAGGTTATCCGCCAACATTTTTGGTTATCCGCCAAAGTCAAGATTTCTCGGGAATTTCAGAGGTATCCGTATACGAAACGAAAAAGCACATTTAATCTTATACCACACGACACATTCTAAAAATATATAAATTCAGTAAATTAACATTTAATATGGGAAGAGTTCAAGTGTTGCTTGTAATTTGTTAACTTCTTGGGAAGAGAAGTGTTGCTTGTAACTTCTTAACGAAGCATCGTACGAAGAAACTACAAAAAAATTAAAAAATGTCCGACAGATAACCAGCATTGAATTTTAGGTCTTCCGGCGGCCATTTTGGGCGTAAAAACGCCCGGATTACCACTTAAATCGAACACTGGTGGGAGTCATACATTTACTGTACGTTTGAGTCAGTCTATGAAGCTGGAATTAGGCAATCATGGAATGAAAGCATCTGCTGTCAGCTTCAGATATTTTCATCAATATTTTTCACCTTTTCTGACTAAATTTGTCAAACCTTTGCTTCAGATATCATACCTCAACCTATTTCAATTTCCAAGAAATAATGGCTTGAATTTGGATCGCCCTATTCCTGCTACAGCAAAATAATGATGCCGACGCTGTCTATGCTAGTTTTTGTAGCTAGGGCGATCCAAATTCAAGAAAGTTTTTCTTGGTAATTGAAAAAGATCAAGCTATTTAACCAAGGCATGCATATTATTTAAACATTAAATATGATATCTGAATTGAAGCAAGTTTGGCTATTTTTGTTCAGAAAAGTTGAACAATATTGATGAAAATATCTGACTTCCAGTTGAATAGGATCATTAGAGCTATGTGTCAGAGCTAGGCCTCTCCTACTAGTGCAGTCCAACCACTATTTTCTTTGGTTTTAGGCTTAGCTTAGCTTTGACAGTGTTTTACAGTACACATCAGATAAGGCTACATGTATAAGTATCTACCTACACAAAACTATGAATGGAACCCATTCAATTGAGACATCAAGTATTTTAGGAATAATTTAGATACCTATTTAGAACCATTGTGTTTGAGCTTCATAGCTTTCGAGGTTATCACGACCCCTCATTCAGCGAGATTTAAATCTCCCTCCGTAACTAAAACCATGGCAGGTAGGGTCATTTGGTCAGGTGGGTTTTTGCTGTTGTTTTTTTCTAAAAAAAATCTAGAATTTTGGGTGAATTTTCAACAATTTGCAACAATCTTCAATTTGTTTTAATATAAATTTTTGTAAAACAAATTCCCCTAAAATGTTTCTATTGTAGTGTAGGTGCATGGTATGGTACACATCAAACCAACACTGGGGTAAGGTACGGCTTGACCTATTATGTAGGTCAGGTTCGGTGGTTCGATTCCATCACCAGTAAGTTTTACGTGCCTGTGCCCTGTACTTACTTACACTGGATACCATTAGGCGACAGAAAAAAGTTCCAAAAGCAAACAGACCTCTCAGGTAGGGTCATTCGGCCAAGTGTTTAGGTTAAATTGCTTCCTCAAAATCAAGAATTGTGGGTGATTTTTCAACAATTATCAATTTTCACACAAGAAGCCCCTTGAAGCTTGCTCATGGGTTTTCATCATTTTTAAGGCAAAGATTCAGCATTCTGAAGCAAGAAGAATTAAGGTGGTTCGAGATCCATTATATTGAAACCTGTATAAAAAATGAGTGCAAGCAAAAATAAAATCAGTTTACAATCTTGCATAAAAGTTAGTGGGGAAATGGGCAGGGCAGAAAATAATATTTTGTTTCTGGGAACTTTCTAAATAATGTGTCAATAAGGGTCAGTCGGTCAGGCGTGTTTTGTTTTTGGTTTACAAACATTTAGGGAATTTTGGGGGCATTTTCAAAAAATTGTAAATTAAAAAAAAATCTAACACAATTATTTGGGAGTCCATAAAACGACATATTTTGGGTTCAGGGCCTATCAGGGGCATAGCCCTGGAAACTAGTGACATTTAGCCATGGTGGTGCCTGCATCTACATTTTTGTGTAGAGAACCATGATGAAACTGACTGGGGCAGGGGAGGGGCTATGCCATAGCCCCTCCCCTGCCCAAGTCAGTTTCAATTTTTTTAGCCCGATAATCCTGACTCCATAGCCGCTATGGAGTCGGGATTATCGGGCTAAAAAAATTGAAAGGAAGGGAAGAAGAAAGTGAAGAGAAAAGGAAAAGGAAAGAGAAAAACGAAGTGTAGGTACATGTAGGAAGGAAAGAGGGGGAAGGAAAAGAGTATTTTAGATAGATGATAAGGAAGGGAAAATAAATGAGTGGAAAGAATTGAAAATCAAAAAGAAACTTGACTTGGAGAAGAGAAGAGATTTTTAAAAGGTAGATGTTCTGACAGCTGGCCTGATTTTTAACTTGATGTTTTCTATGTGACATGGAAGGTCATCCTTAGATTTGTCACATTCCAAAGTTTGAGTTGCATTTAACTCAAATTTTAGAAGCACAAGGTCACAAAAAATGTACCCATCAAGGAGTACACAAACTGGCTGGTAGTTTACCACCTTTGGCAGTAATTTACGGTATTTACCATCTTTTAGCCTATAATTTTTAAATGGAACATTTCTGGCCTCTAAGATTTTAAAGACATAATGAGAAATATATAGGGATTCTTCTGATATCAAAATATCTTGATGTGAAAAAAACACCATAGCCCCCAAAAAAGTGATTGGAACATACACCTTATTCAACATGAAAGGTCATCCTTAAAAAAGTTGTGTTCCAAAGTTTGAGTTGCATAGCTCTAATGGTTCTTATTTTAGACGCACAAGATGCTGTGAACTGTACCCATTGAGTAGTACACAAACTATATCGGTGGTTACCACCATTCGCGGTAATGCGACGTTATTTCATCGATTTCTCCGTAATTATACCGATTTAGGCCGTCAAATTTTAGTTTGATGATGAGAAAAATACGAGCTTTCATATGATATGAAAATCTCCGTATGTTTGAAATAATTCTGTGTTACGAAAATGTGATCGGGTCATCTACCTTTAAGTTGCCCAGTAGAAACAGCCAGATAACGGTAATTAACGGTAAGTTTTGTAACCGCAAAAATCTTCACAAACCAGGTTTGTTACCGATAATAAATGGTAATTTTTTTCAGTAGAAACAGCTACCCGTTTAATCTCAATGTGAAGTTCTGTTCTGTGACCCCGACGTATACAGGTACATGCTGGAATCTACCCATTGTGAGGCAGTCTTTTTCAGGTGGGGCAGCATTGTTTGGTATTTGAACAAAAGGTAAAATGTCATGGCCCATCGACTAGGATCGATCAACTTAGCGGTAACATTTCGCGAGTAAAATCAAGGGGATTAAAAAGTTGGCGTTAAAATGTACCATTAAAACTTACCGTTAACTTTGCCAGGGGTGTGAGAGGCCACAAATAAAAAAAGAGGAAAACAGACAAAAACAGGGTAAAATTGGGTAAAAATATAAAATGTAAAAAAGATGAATCCAACGGAACCAGGAATAAAACACACCAAGGATCAGAAAACTGATACAAGAGGATATCTCAAAAATAAAAATATGGGTAAAAATGCCAAATATGGGCTGAAAAGAAAAGAAAAGGCTGACATAAGAAAAATGTAAACAAAGAGGAAATCAGCTAAAAAGAGACCCTCTCACGCCCCTGCTTTGCACTGCCCCAGTAGGACCGGGTAAGGGATCCCCTCCCCCTTTGACTTTGGGTGAATTGCGCCTACATGTATTTGAAAAATCTAAGGGATTCACTTTTCCCCATCTAAATGGCAATTGCCAATTTGCCCCATACCTGGTTTGATGATGGGCAATTTAGTATTAAAATGGCAAAATGGACCCAGGCTGTATTACGAGGCGAATAGCATTGGCAGCCGTGGTGTAGTGGAATGTAGATTGGCTTTGGTGCAGAAGATCTGTGGTTCAAATCCTAGGGGGTCGACTCGGGTGACCTTTCCGGTGAATTTTCTCAGAGGGAAAAAAATCTGTTGCCTTTTGCCTTGTGGTGTTATAGAGTTAGGTTTAAGATTCAATCGGGAAAATAAGTCGAAATAAAAATAAAAATAGGTAGCCAGTGTCGGTACAGACAGGCACATACAATTTACTGGTGATGGAATCGAACCAACAAACTTAACCTACATAACATAGGTCAAGCTGTACCTTACCCCAGTACGATTTGATGTGTGCCATGCACCTAAACTACATACCAAGCAGAGATCTATAATTTGGGGACCAACAAAACCCTGTTCTCAGGTCAGTTTTGAATGGGGGAGTGTGGAGGTCCTGATTGCCGACAAGCACCCCCCCCCCCCCCCCCTAAGGACCCAAGGACATCCCCAGAGAGGGGGTGTGACACCCTCCCATTAATCAAATCTGTCGGCAAAATCTGCCCTATTCATCAAATCTGTCTGTACAAACGAGCTTCCGTCGATACATTTGCGTCGATAACAATTCTGTAAAAAAGATTTAAAAAATTGTCGGTGGGGGTGATTGCAGTAGAGTGCTCAAATTTGGGGGCCAAGGTGGCAGCTGATTGGCCATTTGTTGTTGACTGTGTTTGCTTTTTTGACTTTGCGATTTGTTAACTGTGCGAACATTTTTGACCGTGCGCATATTTGTGACCGTGCAATATTTTTTGATCCTACCGGCCCTACCCCCCACTCATGAGGAGACTGCCAAAAAAATTGGGGCTATCCTTTTACTATTTTTGAGGTGCTTGTCGGCAATCGGGACGTCTACACACCCCCGCCCCCCCCCCCCCCCCCCCCCCCCCCCATTCAAAAGGGTCTGGGGATGCCCCTGCTGGGGCCATTATTTCATCGAAAAAGTGCCACGCCAGCTCACAACAGACGGACTGCACCATGGCCATTTGTGGCACTGCGGGTGGTTAGGTGTAACAAAAAGTAGTTGGTTATGTCCTCCCCCCACCCCCATCCAAATTTGAGAGTCAAGACCCTAGTTACGCCACTGGTTATAAATGTATTTGTAATTGTTTGTTAATTTTGCAAACCACCAATTATAATTTTCATTATTGATATTTAAACAATAACCACAATCCACTTACTTGGTGATATTTAAATTATATTGACTGTTCTACTGGTACTATCAACAAATATGCATCTCAGAATTGCTTCAGTGCGTAATGGCGTTGATGACTTGTATTACGCAAAACACATACGCAAATTGATCGAGAATTGTTTGCTTCTATCGATTATGCTTGATAATTGGCCTCCTGGAAATCCCCACAATATGTAAGAGCAACAAATTAAAAAGTCCCATTTTATAAATTATAATTATTCTTTTAATACACTGTAGGCCACAAAAATAAGAGGTTTGTTTGATATAAAGTTGGATGGATTGAGCATTCGAGCTATGAGTTTTTAAAAAAATTGTGCGAGACAAAATCGAGCACAATATTTTCAAAACTCGTAGCGAGACCAATTTATTTGTGTATCAGTATCAGTATGCGAAAAAATCCATCCAATTTTATCATTATTATGTGTTGAGAATCTTACTTGGCCAAAAAAAATTGGATAAAAAAAAATTATCAATGCATAATGATGCCCAAACACATCCGACCCATACAAAACCGGTCATCAAAATCAAACATGAGTTTAGCATTACATTTATAAGGCAAGTGCTTATACTGCGCTAAGATTTATCTTTGGCTAAAGTGGATACATCAGTGCATACTACTTACATGTAGTAGTTGCTGGAAATTTAGCCCTTAACATCTACGCGCCTGTTAGCATCGGACCGTGTAGTCAACTATTGAAAGTAAGCATCATCTTCTACATGTATAGCGGGAATTAGTTCCGAGTCAAAGCTCTCCGTTTTCTGATTAAAATTAATAAAACCTTAGTTTAATATACCAGTAAATCGCCCTATTCCCATTTCCCACTACGGTAAAGAAATGACCGATGCCGGCTAGTCTAGGCTTGTTTCCGTAGCCAAGGGCAGGGTTCAAATTAACTGTTCAGGCATCGAAGGCAATTTGATGCCCCTTAATTTCTGGCTGTTTTTACTCCATTCAAAATTACATAATGGCCTTGGATAAATTTGGTGCCCCTTTCAAATTGCTTTAAATTGCCCGCCCTTTTCATTTCTTATTTTGAGGCCTGGCCAAGGGCGATTCAAATTCAAGTAAGTTTTTTCTTGGAAATTGAAATAGTTTGACTTGAGCCATAATTAACCCAGGCATAGGCCCTAAATATTCTTTGAAATGTTCAAAACATAATAAATTAATTAAAGCAAAAGTTAGACCAATTGTAATTGTAATCAGAAAAGGTGAAAAAAACCAACATAACAGTCGCTTACACAGCCTCTCATGCGTTCTTCACTAGGATTCGAACGATCTTGTTGTGTATAAATATAATGCACCGGGGATTGATAGCGTGGATTAGGGCTGGGACATACAAATTGCTGATGTGATGTACCACGTACAGTCGTGTACGGTCCCCGTGGGGCGGGGCGCTATTTTGAGTACATCACCACTACAGTCCCAGCCCCAGTGGTCGGGACAAAGTGTACAGTCCCGGTCATCCTTACCCAGGACAAAGTGTATGCCCCGGCTACACTCCATGGGTTGCTTAATTTTTTTCTGCAACACAACAATAACCCTAACACTACCATATACCCCAAAATACCACGACTGGGCACGTTGATACCACCCGGCGTGGAAGTTTTTTGATGAAAAAATGGACCCAATACATACAGTCTGGGCAATACACTGCCCAGAACTGTGCTTGACAGCCGTGGTGAATTGTGGAATCCCTCGCCTGTGGTGTGAGAGGTCTCTGGATCAAATCCCGAGGGGATCGGGGGGGGATATTTTGGTCGATTTTCCGCGTTGAAGAAAAAAATCTGAAAAAAGCGGGGGGAAGTGTTAGGGTTAACATTAACAGGATGCATTTATAATTATAATGTGTTCCTTATTAGGCTTATTCAGTCAAGCGCATCGCATCTCTAGCTTATTTATAGCGACGCCTGAGGTGTACATTTGTGTACCCCAGTGGCGTAACAGCCGGGGGGGGGGGGGGGGCACAGTGCCCCCCCCTGAAGGTGCTCAGCAGTAAATTCAAACCTACCCACCAGGAAAAATGGGGGGAAGGGAAAAGAGAGGAAAAGAAGGGGGAGAGGGAAAGAAAAGAGAGAGAGAAAGGAAAAAGGGAGGAAAAAGAAAAAGGAAAAGGAGAAAAAAAAAGAAAGGGAAAGAAAGAAAGAAAGAAATTTAGCGTACGTCCCCTTAGCGTACGTCCCCGTTACACAGGCCCCGGCTAGCGGGGGCACAGTTTGTACGTCCCCGTACACTCCCCCGCATAGCCGGGCATCATATTTTGTACACTTGTGTACAGTCCCCGCAATGTCCCGGGTCCTCCGGGGCCGGGCTTGCAATTGATAAGTGCATAACGGAAGATTTTGTATTACGACCGCCAAACATGATTTCTCAAAATGACATCCAAATAGGCATTGATTTGACATCACTGTTTCGAGTGTTTGTGCGTGAAACTCTCGGTGATTGATTGATCGATCGATTGAACGATCAAAATCAATCAATCAACACTCTGAAAGTTTCACGCACAAACAGTGACATCAAATCAATGCCTTCTCTTCTGTAAGTGACGTCATTTCTAGAAATCTGGTTTCGCCTTTGGAATAAAAGCTATGTATTATGATGTTTTGCTTTGTTGTCCATAGCAAATGACTTTAAAAATACCCAGATGACCAAAGCGACATGTACTGTAGTCGGATTTATAATTGAATTATAAAAACACATTGAATTAAATTGAAGAACTTAGAAGCAGCGTTTTGCGTACATTCAATGTGCACAACATGACAACCATGACTCATGAGCATTATTTCGAGCGTGATCATCTTTGTGCTGCGTTGCGTAAGTGGTGCTTGCTCAATTTGTATACCAGGAAAGGTGGCTTCTCACCTTTCCTGATCAATGTGATCATGCTAAATATTAATCAGCCTTATATTTATAAATAATATGATCATTATGATGCTACATGTACATATGTACATGATGATGATGTACATTTACTCCCTGTCATAATAATGCCTTGGACATAAATTAAATTCCATCAAATCATGCGTATGTATGTGCGAGTTGCGTACGTTCATATTGTAATGCGTAGGTGCAAAATGCGCATCAAACGCTGTGATTAACGGCGCTTAGTTATTCGCGGCTGTCACTGTCAGTGACAGTGTCAAGCATTTTGAGTTTTGACGCCGCGCCCCGCAAACAAGAACAAAATGAAAATACGCTCGCGTGAAATAACGCGAATTATGCCCATACTACTAGTACTATTTGACTTTGAGTACATGAGTAGGTCTGCAACACTTCATTCATAAGTTGAAGCCACACGCAGATGGTCTACTAACAGTTTATTATAAAACATCATGACATTGTCAAACGATTTCAGAATACGGAGACGTTTCAACAGTTGAGTTCGGTTGACTTTTCCCTCACATTTGCAGGGAAATAGGTGGGGGAAATAATACTTTAAAAAACTACCGTTATTGTCTGTGGTCCGTCTGTAGCCTAAAAATGCTTGTTATTTCCTATGGGAGAACCGTAGAACAGTATTAAAACAGCTCACACAGAAACTTCCAAAATAAATAAATCAGAGGTCAACAGTGTTTCGATATATATTTTTGAATAATTATTTCTTAAAAATCAAAATTTCTTTCCTTTTTGACGATTGAAGCCAAAATTGCGCTACAAAATGTAACAATTCGCTTTTATTTGAAGAAAACAAAACAATTTAAGGCATTTACACTTACAAGTAGTATTTTTAGATCAATAGAACTTTTTTCTTAAAAAAAACACGTCGAAAGCCGTTTTAGACAGTTTTAGACTGTATCCTGAACGCAAATCATATCTAGAGAGAGGGCGTTTTTTAAAAAAAAGCCAGGGATTGCGCTGGTTTAAGGATGGTATTTCAACAAATTTCAACATTGTTTTAATCAAGTTTTGCTGTGTTTTTGTGAGTAGAAACAACATTAATGGCAATTTTTAATGTTCATCTTGCATACTGAAGTAAATTAATAAAAAATAAAAAATGTCAACACCACTCAGTGTCCCTTTAATTTAAAAAACGTTGCTTTTCTTCTATTTCACTTGTATGGAGTGGATCCCTTTTGGAACATAGCTCTTCTTATGTCAACCCTTTATATGAATTTTATCAAGCGCTAACTTTTGAACTATTAATGTGATGTATATAAAAGTATACATTTTTGTTAATGAAATGAGTCAGAGAACCATTTTTGTTAGCAAAAAATTCCAAAAATGCTGATTGTTTAAATTTTGACCAAAAATTACTTTTTGGTTCATTTTTTTTCAGACAACGTAATAAAATCAGTTTTTGGTAGAATATTCCCAAATTGTACCAAGATCCTCTATCTAAAGACACTTCTCTAGGAAGGCATTTTTTGTTTACATAAAAATCTTGTAGTTTTTAAAATATTGACCAAAACAAAACTAATTGCGATTATTATCACATATCTGCAACACCATATACTTGATTGTGCAAGGTATTCATCAATACTGCATTAATTAATAATTGTGGAGCGTTTTCCAAATCACGGTAAATGGGTGAATATTAAAACGTGCGTGTCAAGTATATAATAATATTGAAAGCTCGCCTCGTTTCGCGTGTTGACTGTGTAGCGAATAGGAAGAAAGCTGATGATCATGGTCTTATCCATAATTATTTAGTTGTTACAAATACCGTAGTTGACAAGTCTGTTGAACCACATACTTACGAGGGGCGTTCAATAAATACCTGCAACCATTGTTTTTCTCCACTCATGCGCGACGTATGCCAACTAGAATTAGGGTAATTTTAAATATGGGTCTTTATCTTTCCTCGCTATGCATGAATGAACAATATCGTTTGTGGGATTACGTAATGGCACATGCGTAAAATCAATACTCTCTGGACACTGCATGAAAAATAGCTGATCAGGGCGGAGAATATTTGCAAGCAATTTGATGCACAGTTACTTTTTCAAAATATCTCAAGAACCGATGCATGTAATAAGTTGCCGTTTGAAACAGTGATAGACCAGTACTATGTGCTCAACATTGCTTATTTTCAGATGCAAATTATAGAGAAAAAACATTTATTATGTAACATTAAAACGTCATCTTCTTGTCATAGCTTAAAAGAAATTCTTTAATGAATAAACAGTCAAGGTCAAGGTATCCAACCGCATGATTTGGCTTAAACCTCTTGTTCCTCATTGTTACATGTTCTAGATTTAAACGGGAGATTATAAAGACAATATCTGAAACCGTTTTCTGCAGAGAAAATTTTAATACAATGAAGCTCTTTTTACCCAATTTGAGTAAATTCATTATACTGACCATAACATTAAATTGAATTGTATTTTCAAATAAATGTTTACATTTTTTAACTTTGTATATGTATTGAAGTTCACCACAGTTTTTGTTTTCTTAAATACAATTCCTTATCTGTAACTTTTATGTTGGTTGCAGTGATTGTTTAACATTTCTGCTCATTATGAGCGCTTTCTGACCACCGTGCGTTCTACGCATGCGCACATTTTTATTCCAAGTTCAACAATTCTCGATGTATTTATTGATACCCTGTCATCTATACAATAACGAATCCTGCATTTGCTGTGGTATTTCAGCAGGCCCGTCAGATGGGGGGGGGGGGGGGGGGGGGGGGGGGACGACGGTTGCGATCTCGCCCCCCCCCCCCCCCCCTTTGAATTCATTTTTATTTTTTATTTTTTTATAAGGTAAAATTGCGTTTTTCTTAGTTTCAAATATCAATGATAGTAAAACTACTCATAAAACATTGACTACAGTGCTTTTTGGACTGCGAAATTGTGTGTCCGTGCGATTTTTTTTTTTGAACATGGTCTCTGGTTCCCCCCCCCCCCCCCCCCCCCCCTTACGTGAAATTCACGAGGTGACTGACTTGGAAAAAAATAATTGGGGCAACCTTTTACGAAAATGTTAGGTGAAAACGCCCCCCCCCCCCCCCCCCCCCCCCCCCCCCCCCCCCCCCCTTGGGCAAAAGTGTCTTACGGGGATGTTCAGGAAATCCCAATTGTTTGCTATAACTATCATTTTCATTTCTTTGGATTTTCGGCATTTTGGGGCTCACTGTCAAAGCCTAATGTTGACCGAGATAAGATGCAGTGTATTTCCAAAAGTTGTCTTTGACAGAACCTCTCCATTTAGGACCTCGTTGAGCATGGTCTCTGGTTTCCCGACGCAAAATGTTAGACTTGCACACTTATCCGGAACAAAGTTCTGCTCATTTCAATACACGTGCTATCAAGCTAATTCAAAATTCCTGCCAAAGTGACATGTTTTTCACTGTCCAAATATGGGTTATTTTATGCTATTGGTATTACGTAATTATGAATATTCAGTAAATCCAGATTGTGTTAAATGATAGATTAAGGCTCATACTTTATAATGTAACTACTTAGATTTCACAGAATCACTCAGGTGTGGAGAACAACAATGGTTGCTGGTATTTATTGAATGCCCCTCGTAATATTAAAGACTATTAGATATCCTTTAAAATGGGACCAGAATGGTGTTTGTAATAACATCAGTGGATGACTATAGTTATTGTAAAAATAACAAAGCATGGGATTATCCCCATTGAGTTTGTACA
>CM069441.1:113899158-113955389 GCA_035610835.1 Ophiura sarsii | reverse complement strand
TAATGGTGGTGTTTCCCAAATATTTCATCTACGGATGAATTTCCAATTTTCATTATTGCTTTGAAGGTTTGACCAATAAAGGTCAAAGGTCAATGAACTCTACAACATAACAATGCAGTAATTCATGATGATGAATGTATTTAATATGTTGTGTAATTAGGGATTTGGAATCCCTTACCATCCAGCAGTTCAATTGATTTAATATAATAAATTCGCTATGCCAGCGATATGCATGCTATGCACATTTACTTGTTTTTGTATTTCATTCTACGGTCTGGAGACAATAAGGATTTATGTAGATGCAATCTACATTAATCCAGTTTGTATTCAGTAGTAGGATTGATTTTCTTTCTGGTTCATGCACAAGCATAATTGTTTATGGTTCTATGGTTTGGTCCTCTCAAGTCCACTTCTAGCTTGCATGTGATTGTTTGCTTTAAACTTGTGCACTGATGCTCATCTTGGCTTTTTTCTTGGACAGTGGTGTCTTGTCTCTCCCTCATTATGCTTTTTGCTGGCATAGCGTGAACATCTTTAAAACCCACCCATCCACTCCCTTTTTGTTTTAGAGTTCTCTCTGTTTTACAGTTCGGCTTCCAGGTGGTAATTAGTTAATGTCAGGTGAAATTAGTAAGTTAAATATCAAGTGGTGTCCTATATATTTTACGATTTCTTAAATTCTGGGAAGTCTGGGCTTGTTTTTCCTCTTTGCCCCGTTTATATTCGGACCTTCCCCGTATTTTGTTTTGTTTTAGAATTTTCCTCTGATTTCAGCTAGATAGCCCCGTGTCTGTGAGTTATGGTATTGAATTAGTGTTACAAGATTAGCGCTTATTAATATTACGTACTTCCCAAAGTTCTGGGTAGTTGGGGCATTGCTGTTCCTCTTGCCTCGTCATATGATTTCCAATATAATATTTAAAATCTTCTCAAAATCTGGGAAGTGGAGCGCTGCTGTTCCTCTTTGCTCAGTTTTATATTCGGAATGTGTCTCGCGGTGGGCTATAAGTTGGGCGCTGTATAGATAATCAAGGAGTTGAAAATTATAAAAATTTAAATAAGGCCCACTAAATTAAATTTGAATTAGTGGAATTACAGTATACGGCTTCCCAAATTCTGGGAAGCTTGGACATTGCTGTTCTCTTGTTCCTGTCTTGTAAATTCCATTCCAATGTTTGTATAAGCGTACATACATTTGAAACACAATAAATTACTGATGTTTTCCAAAGATTTCATCTATGGATGAATTTCCAAGTTAGCCTTCTTGCCTTGAAGGTTTGTCCGATAAGGTCAATGATGAAGTGTATTATGCAATACAATAGGCCATTTAAATGTATGCAAAGAATAATTAATGGTTGACCATTTAAGGTCTCTGAACTGTATAATTCAGCATTTTTAATTATGCCATGAACATTTAATGGCTGATCATAGAAGGTCAATAAACACTACAATATAACAATGCAGTAATTATTGATGATGTTTATATTTAATATGTTGTATTTAAGGGATTTTGATCCCTTAGGCCATCCAGTAGTTCATTTGATTGGTTATAATAAATTCGCTTGTTTGGCGCTGTATAGAAAATCAGGGAGTTACAAATTTGCATGAGGCCCAATTAAATTTAATTATAAATTAGTATGTATTGGAATTATTGGAAATAATGTACGGCTTCCCAACTTCTGGGGAGCTGGGACATTGCTATTCCTCTTTGTCCCGTCTTCTAAATTCCAATATTTGTATTTAAGCGTTCATACATTTAAAAATTAGTATGTATGGGAATTATTGGAAATAATGTAATGGTGGTGTTTCCCAAATATTTCATCTACGGATGAATTTCCAATTTTCATTATTGCTTTGAAGGTTTGACCAATAAAGGTCAAAGGTCAATGAACTCTACAACATAACAATGCAGTAATTCATGATGATGAATGTATTTAATATGTTGTGTAATTAGGGATTTGGAATCCCTTACCATCCAGCAGTTCAATTGATTTAATATAATAAATTCGCTATGCCAGCGATATGCATGCTATGCACATTTACTTGTTTTTGTATTTCATTCTACGGTCTGGAGACAACTAAATAATTAATTAAAAGAGAACGCATCACTCAATTTGTATGATTCTTTCATTAAAAGTTATGATAATTCAATTTCCAACTAAAAATAGCAAAAGAAAATTGATTAAATGTTACATTTATATGCAAAAGCGCCCTCATGTGTTTCGAAACTTCAACGGCCTATATCTCAAAACAGCGAAAGCGCGTATCTGGAAAACGGGAACAGTCATAACTAAAAAATGCAATGTATGATTGTAATGAAAAATTGCACAGATGTTAAGAAGAGCAGAACCAACAAAATCATGAAGAGTTTTTTTTAAATTTCCTTTTCGTTTTTAAACTACGGTGTAAAATACCCTGATTGGCTGCGGCCTGGTTACCATGGCAACCAATCAAAAAATCCGGAGACATGATTTTGTGCGTATTGTTCTAATGCATCTATCCCTCCAATATGATCCCAGTGGGTTATTTGGTTTTTGAGTTATGACTGTTCCCATGTTCAGCCAATCAGAGCCCTTGCTCGGTTACCATGGCAACCAGAGCGGAACCGAAAGCGTTTTTCAAAACTAGACATCCAGGGCTACAATATGGTATACAACACTTATCGGTTGTTATTCGGGAAAGTTGTGTAAAATCGTTTTCTAACATAGGCCAAATCTGACTCAACCCCCCCCCCCCCCCCAACCCCCCCCCCCCCCCCCCCCCTTAAAGTCGTGTACGTTTTGTTGCAGACGTTATTGTCGTAAATTTGGCAATTGATACATTTTCAAACCTCGCCCATAGAAACAATACATCAATGATGGAGAACAATCAAATCATTAGCAGACGACGATGGCTAAGGTTGGGCGTAAATTTAGTATCCCCATTGGTTTCAAAGTAAAATTGGATTTTAATGATATGATTCCCAAAATTATCACACGTTGGAACTTAAATATTTCATCCGAAAACCGCTGGAGTTGAAAAATCAACTCTAGTAAAAATATAACGTGACATATACGTCATTAACCGTTTTTTGCATTCGGTCGATAAGGTAACCTTGTACACGTAAGTTACTCTTGAATATTCGTGAACGACAACATGTCCACCATCGTGTGGCAAAACGACGTGATTCATGAATACCGCCCTCCCAGACAAATATTCGTCTCAGTACTCCCCCGCCTAAAACTCCGAACAAAAATACCACAATTTATCACAACATGTAGAAAAAGGTATATCAGCATTCTGATTTTGGTGCATATGTGTTTATCTAAGTAATATACTAGCACAGGAATATAGTATGTAACTAAGTAATTTAACTCCTTGCTGTTACTCCGACTTCATACAATAATACCCCGGGCTGCAGTATTAACCTACCGAATTCACATCTTTCTCCTGTGTACGATTTTGGACATAGGCAGATCCCTGGTTGAATGCATACGCCTCCATTTTGACACACAATGTCACATTGTGCTGTAATCATAGATATAAAAGAAATTCGGAAATTATTGTATGAAGTCGGAGTAACTACTTGTGTAAATTTGAGTGATATTTAACACTGCAATCACCATATATTTAACAGCTTAGCCTGTAGTGTCGCGTATGTATTTCATGTATTGGTTGCGGCTCAGTTGCATTGTAAGTTTTACTTTCTACTTTTAACAACGTCTTGCTAATAAGGGTTCAAAGTTTCACAAACGACATCGTATAAAATTGTAAATACTGCATGTACCAATGACACACGTTTTTTCCCTAATAGGCGGGAGAGAGTGCTTGTTAAATGTGTGCTTTGCTGAACTCTCGAGTGTCATTTGTTTGTTTTTAAAACATCACCAATCCGGGTGAACTTCTTTCTGACTCACCCTGTATATAAATATAAGTGATAGCAATAAACAATAAAAGATTTTAAAAAAAATGATATGCAATGTAAACATGAAAAGCACACGAAATGATGTGTTATACATGTAAGTGAAATGTGAACATGAATGTAAACATGCTGAAAAGCATAGGAAAATGTGCTATACATAATATGCAAGGAAAACATGCTGAAAAGCATATGAAAATGTGAAAAGCATATGTATTTGAACTATGTGTATTTGACATGAAATGAAATGTGAAAATTAAGAATGTAAACATGTCGAAAAGCATATAAAAATGCTGAAAAGTATGTGAAAATGTGTTATACATGTATCGATATTATGCAATGTAAACATGATGAAACTATGTAAAATGTGAAAATTATGATAGTAACAAACAATAAAAGATTAAACAAAAAATGACACACGTTTTGAAAACGTTGCAAACCTAAAATATAAATACGTTGCTAACGTTAAAAGAACGTCATATGAATCATAGGCATCACAACTAGGACGTTAAAACAACGTTGTGCCCAATTAGTATACATTCATTTGATGTCAAGTGTTTGGTACAGTAAGGAAATTTACCTGGATTTGGCCATCAGTTTGACAAGGCAGTCAGAAGAAAATAGCCGTTTACATATTACTTTGAGGACATTCACCCATAACAAAAACAACACTATCCGATAAGCACCTAACCCGAGAACCAAGATTTTACGAAGCCGCTATCGTATTAAGGTAAAATACTACATGTTTTTAACAACTAGATATTTACGTTCATCATTATCCTGTATTGTTACAGTAGCGATATTAGTGGCGCATAATTCCTCATAGACATCACTGCTTAGAGTAACTAGGAACTTCTCTGTGGGCTCAGCTTCTTCATCATCCATTACGTCGATCTTTATTTGTTGCGACGATTCATCGACGTCGAATTCAATCTCCAACAGATCAACGGCGTCGAAGTCCCCATCGTTCGTTGCAGAAATGCCAGTGGTATGCAATCCTTTTTATTTCACACACAAAATATACAATAGTTAGATATGATAATACAAATTTAAAAAGGAAATAAGATAATTATAAAAAAGTCGAAATAACATTTCAACTAGGCTAATTAATATGGGTAACGGTTCGTTAAAACGTTAACGCGTATTCAATTTTTAAGACACCGATGATTCAATCGATTGACAAAACTCAATGAAATATCATCAGTAATATTATTAAATGGTATTTATAAGTCTTTTATCTATCTATACGTACTTATTGAGCTCCGCATGCCGCGATATCCCGTTCTTAAAATGGTAATTCTGACTTTTCCTTCACCCTCTGTTACAGTATAATATTCACTGCTAAAACAATATCTCACTATGACAAGAGAACGTAAATAAAAGATAATCATCATTAAGAAAGCATATTGTAATATAGTAATGAATGAGGGACTGATGAAACATTTCATTATGCTCAGTGATGCTAAAAGCTTTGACCAGTATCTTGAGACTGGTTTCGAGTACTCGATGTTCTTTGATATATTGTTTCTGCGTTTCGGTCATTACTTGTAATTATTAAATGCAGTGTTTTTTTGTTGTTTTTTTGTTGTTGTTTTTTGTTTTTTGTTTTTTTGTTTTTGTTTTTGTTTTTTTTGTTTTTTTTAATTTTAAATTCCTTCTTGACAGCTGACATAAACATAGTACTGTCACTTACTCAGTGACCTTAAGCTACATACATCTTTTTACATGGGTAACATATTGACAAATATATTTAAATGAAACTTATCCGTTAATCAGTGCAGAGACTTTTCCATTTATGCCATTTTCCCAGAAAAGTATTCAAGTCTGAATTACATGTGGCTTGGTATTTTAGAATATTGTAATAATACTTAATTTCGTGTTTGAAAGTGTCTAAATCTGGCAGTTAACACCCTGTCTGTAATTCGGTGCCCATATCAGTTCTAACATGAATTGGCGCTGTTTTGTGTGTGTCTATCTGCCGGTCTACGGGGAGTGTTAGGAAATGAAATGACGTGATATCACCCGCACGTGTAATCGATACAAATCCGTTATCATGATTATGGCGAGCTTTTTTGAACACGTTTCGTATCGTCCAGCACCCTTATCTTACCATCTTTTAATGTCATCTTAGATAGCGAATAGCGGATGATTGTATACCTTAAACACGTTAATGAACAATGAGATTTTCCGATTCAAGAATAAAACATGCATATCCGGTATCGCCTGGCAAAGC
This sequence comes from Ophiura sarsii, assembly GCA_035610835.1. NCBI lineage: Eukaryota > Metazoa > Echinodermata > Ophiuroidea > Amphilepidida > Ophiuridae > Ophiura > Ophiura sarsii. Next base: position 113,949,258 of record CM069441.1, on the reverse strand, counting down.
TTATTTGCAAAAGCGCCAACATATGAGCAACTTACCATCATCGTCGTCAATAAATATATTTGCAACGCTTGGAACACCCTGTTTCGCTCCAACGATGTTTCGCATTGACAATCGAAAGCTCTCAGGTCCTTCAAGTTGGTTATCTTGATCAACGATCGTCAAATCGAAAACATACAAATCTTCCCCTTCTTTAAATACGATATCTCGCACAAGTTCGTTGTAATCGATTCCAACAATGGCAGACACGTCTGAGGTATAAACCTCTGGAAAGAAATAACATAGCATCCATTAAAAACAACAAAGGACATATAAACAAAATAAAAAACTAGTGAAATGAATTGAACTTGGTTGAGTTTTTTCCTTATTAATAAACATTGAGTACAAAACGTACTTTAATTTCAACAGGAGATACGGCGTGATAACACATCCGTGTGAATTATTTCTATCGTTTATTAGTATGATCGTGATACCCATTCTTATAATTATAACATGTATCAGAATAATTTTCAATGGCATAGCCAGGGAAGGTGGAAGCTGAAAACCGGTCCCGTTCCTGATTCGGTGGTATCAGGATGAGTTGGCTAACCTTAATGCCCAGAAAAGAGACAAAGAAAAGTAAAAGCTTTATGATAAAACGTCAATTTTTTCAAACGTAGCCAGCTTATCACTATATAGTGTGTACGTTGAATGATTAATATTTTAAGTACATTTCCCTTTGTTATTCACATCTTTGTTGGCAAATTACCGATATTTGGCAATTTTAACTCCCAATCATGAATTTGTTATGTTTCTATTTTCCGCATTTTGTACTCTTAATGGATACTATTCTGATCTATTTAACCTTCCTCTCCCCATTCTAATTCGATCCATCCATTTCGATCGAATAACTAAGATCAATTTCCACTCATTTCACCAATCCAAAATAAAAGCTGATCCTCTTACCTGCAGTTTTCACATTTAAATCCACCACATGATAATGGGTTTCATTCACAATAACAATGTTATTTTATATTTTACCTAGCGTTGCTATATTTTCCAGACTTCCCGATCTGATCACCGATACGCGGACCACCTTGTCACTCTCTTGCAAGGAATATATCTCGTCGCCAAAGGACACAAAGGCTGTAAATAACCGTGAATGACATTTCAAAATAAGTCATGATATTGAACCTCGACTTTTATTTAGCTTTAGCTGAATATCTTATAAGTTGAACATTTGACTATTAATTATCCCCTGTTTGTTCAAGCAATACGGCAAAATATCCCTGTTTCAGGTCGTATCATATGACGCCGTCATCAATCAGTAGGCCTAACCTTTTGAAGCGATAAAATGGTTAATTTAAGGTTTAACTAACATGGTTAATACGAAAACACCTTAAATTAAGTTTACAAGTCAAGAGAACCCTTAACAAACTTCTCTTGCGAAAATGTTTCCCAAAACGTTGCCAAAACGTGTAACAGCCTCATTCTACAGGGTGTCTCAGAATGACTTATACCGGAATTTCTTTTCTCGCTATGAATTATTATTGCTATTGGTCAGATTGGTTGTGTGAATTTAACATTTACATAATATATCCTCTCCTGGTTGACAGTTCACCTGGGTATATCGTACGGTTCTGGCAGCAATTAACCATAATAACAGTTAAAACCGGGAGTTAAAACCCAACACCTTACCATCAGTATATTCGATGATTATGGCTGCACACGGGTTTTCGATTGTTCCCTGTTGAGGATTGTCAAGACAGACCTGGAAATGTTTGAACCTCTCATCCATTCCAATCGACAGCTCATCAAGCAAACTCATACCAATCATTTTAACTCTCTCGCCTGGTTGAAAGGTCACCTGAGTCGTCTGACTTGCGTAGTCTCCTCCAGCCTTAGCGCTGCCATCAATCGTTGATAGATCTTTTAGAAAGTAAGCACACAAAGAGGAATTTATCGGTTGGAGTGACATTCTACGTTGGTTTACATGTAAACACATTTGATTTGCATTGTTTGTGTCATTAGGAAATGATATTTAACTCTTACTACACAAAGGTCTTTAATTATTATTATGCTTAATTGCGGTATACTTAAGTCTAGATACGCTTGAAAATGGAATAAATCAACGTGAAGAGTGATCATTTAACCATTGGTAATATAAAGTAATAAGTTATCAAACATGGTCAGAATTGCTGCGACACAACTGTGAAAGGCAGCTCAATGACAGGTGCAAACGTAATTACTAGCAGATAGTTTTCATTATATCGATGGTCTTACCAACTGCTCCAGGTGTATCAAGACATCCCGTTCGTATAACACGAACCGCAACATTTGAAGATGAATGCTCAATAAAGTAGGTGGACTTTTGGAAGCCATATGTAGCTGCAATATACAATGGTTGTTAAAAAGACCGAAAACAATCTACGTTAAGGCTTAACACCCTTTCAAAGTCATTTTGTCTTTATTACATTTTATGTTTACACGTATGCCTTTGCCTTATATTCTATTACAATGCAAACACACACAAACATAAAAATGCACTGTACACTGTTGCAGATTGTCTTTATCTACATTGTAAGTTGATTATTTCGTTCTTTTCAACTAGTAATATGATGTATATATATAAACATATACATTTGTAGAAAGGAAATGAGTCGGAAAAACCATTTTTGGTATCAAATTTCACCAAAAAATACAGTTTTTTAAATTTTTGACCCCAAAATCACTTTTTTGACTCAAAATTTGCTGCATTCGTAGCAAATTCAGTTTTTAGCAAAAAAACCCTGAAATTGCACCGGATTGAATATCTGATTTTTTTTTTAATTATTGACCAAAAAGTGCAGAAGTATGTAGACCCTGATTCAAACAACTAGAATATTTTGAATCTCTTACCCTACGTTCTTCGTACAGAGTGTCCCAAAAGTGTCCATACCTTTTTAAAGCTTTGTATCTTCGGTAAAATAATTCGAAGTACTGAAAACATATGTGGATATAGTGAACTCTGGAGTGACCTTACAGAATTAATTTGACCCCTTTTCTGAGGCCTCTTAATATATAACACGCTCAAAGTGTTGGTCACATAACTCACAATACCATAAATGTGTTTAACTTGCAGGACGCCAGGTGTGTGTAACTGTAATCACATGCTGCAGTTGCATCCATTCAGGGGGCATTTGCAAAAGGGGTTTCACTTTTCACATTATCCACAACAGTGAAAATATTCATAATTAATAAGGATTATTTCATTCTGTAATTTGAAAGTGTCATCATGGAAAACGATTTTCCACACTACGTGTTTATATGAGAGGGCAGTTTATACATTTCAGAAAACTTTCTTCTGTACTTTAGCAACACAGATAGCAGTTATTCTAAATTCGGTATCAACATAATTCTACAAGGTTTTTATATCCAAATATGATTTTATTTTTATTCTGCGAATCATGTTACTGAAGATTTTAGGCCTAAAGCTTTACAAAGGTATCGAACATTTTGGGACAGCCGGTATCTATAGTAAAAAGAGCAAGTAAGGATATCGACGAGTTATATTAAAATGAATCTACTCATTCTCTTATAATACACTTTCTACTCAAATTAGCCGTGACTGCTTTCAACCTAAAATACGAAGACGACGTATTGAACTTGTGTAATGGGACATACATTTTGGCCTACTTTGAAAACAGAAAGTCTACTTACAATCATCGTCCTCAATTATGATTGTGGCACATTGGGGAGATCCTATTTCACCTTGTGTTGGGTTGGAAAGACAGACATCAAAGTAGCGGTCCTTAGTTACATCGATGTCTGACGCCAGGCTAATCGTGACTGGCTCTATAACATCGCTGACGGGAAAATCAATAACTTGACTGTATGCATCGTAATGAACACCAGCTAAAGCGCTGTCATCAAATGTGTCGATTTCTGATTATTAAAAAAAAATTATATATATATATAGTACACGAAATTGAAGTAACAAATACAAAGAAAGTGCTCGATGGTTTTTAGGCCAGAGCGTTATAGTACAGGTTTGATGAAAATCAACAGTTAGGTGGTAGCATCACTGCTATCTCTACTACTACAGGAACGTTTTTGTGTTCCGGTATCGGGCGATACCGTGTACACGTGATACCAGTGAGATTTGTCTCAGTATTGAACGATACTGGTACATTATTATGTTCCAGTATCGCCCGTTACTGACTTTGTACCAGTATAGAACGATACTGGGTGTTCCAGTATCGGACGATATTAGTACAGTCCAGAATCTGGGACCTAAAGTACACTTTTCCTTTCTATATATATATTTATCTATCTATCTATCTTTCTGACATCCATAGGGCCGAACAAAGTGAGGAGTGTAGAACAGTTTCCCAAGTCTGCGTGTCATCGGCTGTTCTGATCAGGCGGTCGAAGCTAATTCCTGTTTGATGCTGTCCATCAATGTCTATAATACCATGATGGTATCCCCCTCTTTTGAATCAATCCGTCCAACCTTGCGATATATTGGCCAGGCCGTTTGCAAATCATGACGTACCGTACGCGTGAATCCTAACTTCTGACAACATTCACTGAAACCAACTCATGATGTTTGTAATGAAAGGAATGATGAATTTGGATAAATCCTGTCAGAAAAACACACCATAGCTCATCAGTACACGAAGAGAAAATCATACGAGAAATATCAGTACATATATTAGTCACTGATATGTTTTTCTTTGTGTTCGTAAAACACGTTATTCTGAAAGGAGTCGTCCAAGAACACCACGATTCCTTACATACAAACATATTATGAGTTGTTCTGAATGCAATAACATATTATTCTGGTTTTCAATGATTGAGGGCTCTCGTCACGAGATCTCTCTCAATATGATTCGTACCACCCACCTACTGTCCCTGCTATATCCGTTGAACCATATCGTACGATGTCTACTGTCACTGATGATCTGGATTCTGTTACATGATACAGACTTTTCTGAAGGCCATAAACAGCTAGAAGAGAAACAATCAAATAAGAAATGTTGTTAATCTACACATGTCTAATGTTTTCCATTACCTATAAATATAGGCTAGCCTGACCAAAATTATTAATCACAGTTGAGTTTTGTCAATACTGACGAAAGCCGTAGTCCAGCTTTGGCTATGTAAATATATCTGAACTATGAAACATTCTACACGTTTAGAATTAAGTTACGGGGTTCAAAACACTGCTTTAGGAAATATATTTTGATAAACACATTTTTGCAACAATCAAAGGCAGATACTATGCTTTGATTTGTATGTTGTTAAGAAGGACAATGTTTCTTCATGGAAGCATCAAGTGACCAAATTCATTTGAGGCCTCTAGGGCTTATTTATATTTCATCAATTAATATTAAGGGTACTTTTTGATATAAAAACTTGTCAAGGGGTGACATATACCTGTTTAGGGCAGAATCCGATATTTGTTTAGGGTCTATGAGAAAAAATGTTAACCAGTAGAATGCTGAGACCGATGACACCATGGTACATCTCTCCTGACATGCTACTAATTAATAACTTTCTCAGTAACTAAGGGAGTGTTCAGAAATATTTTGGTGGGGAGCTGGGCAACTGAAATGTGTCGGTGTCGAATTTTGTTTGATCCCTCCCCCTTTACAAATTGAAAAACTGTTTTGACCCCCTTAACAAGTTGAACATTTTTATTGACTCCCACCTTACTATAAGATGTAGACAAAGACTTGTTGGCTTTTTTTACGACGCTGGCGGTCCGAACCATCACACAATTTACAACATTTCAGATTCACTCAACATGAATGCCTCTTTTTGCTTGAAAAATGCTTGAAAAATAAATATTGCACTAAGATTCACGCGAAGCGCGCAGAAATTCGCTGTAAAAAATGCAGTAAAAATCAAGCACATGGTGCCAAAAATTGTGTTTATCTCGTTAATGACAATGTTGCACAAAGAATCGCGCATAGCGCGCAAAAAAATGGTGTTTATCTCGTTAACCACCATCTTTTTCAACGGTACTTTGTTGAAAATGTGGTCGGCAATGGTCGGGCGGGACGTTGCCTACCCTATTATGATCCAAATTTTATTTTACACACCCAAAATGAAAATTCTCCTCTTCACCCTTTAAATTGTAAACGTTTCTAAAATAAATGGTCACAATTTATTTTGTTGCCTCGCAAAAATGGTCCACCCACCACCCGTAGACGTTTTAAGTATCATAACATACTGGTACGTTTGGACGTAAAGTCACCATAAGATTGTGACGCTATTGTAGTATTCTGTATCCTGGAATAGGCAATGCACCGAACCAATCGATGCACCCATGCGTTATACTATCAATTTGGCCAAACTTTTTTGACCCCCTTTATGTACCAAACATGTTTTGGTCCCGGCCCCCCTTTGGGTAACTTCACATTTTTGCCCACCCCCACCCCACCAAATTATTTATGAACACTCCCTAACAGGCTATTATACATAGAACTGGAATCGATCACTCACGGCCTTAGTACACTGATTTCGAACTGCGCACTGAAAACCCAAACTGGTCAGCCTGACTAACTTAAAGCTAGTCCAGATGGTGTCCATCTTGTGATTAGCTTTAGCCTAGTGCTGGACTACTAGCTTTACATTAGATGCGCGACTACTAGTCCGTCCAAAGCTGGACTAGTTTAGGCTAGTCGCTCGACTATCTTTAAGTTAGTCCAGTTGGTGCCTATCTTGACTAGCTTTAGACTAGTCCAGCATTGCTGGACTAGCTTTAGCCGCTCGACTAGCTTGATGTTAGTCCGTCCTTAAGCTGGACTAGTTTAGGCTAGTCGCTGGAGTTAGTCCAGATGGTGTCCATCTTGACTAGCTTTAGCCTAGTCCAGCATTGCTCAACTAGCTTTATGCTTTGACCATTACCTCGTAGTAATGGTTGTATGTAATGTTAGCAGAATATGATATCAGAGGTGTTTGTTTCCGATAAATGCAATTTTGCGATGGACAGAGAATATCAATCTATGAATCGGAGTGAATAATTTATTTATTTCTTGTTTAAATTTCATCGCTCAGTGAGTGAGTGACATGAGAATTGGAGTGATTTTCCACTCTTTTAGAGTGTAAATAATTTCACTCCTGTGTTAGAGGGGATTTTTTCTCTCGCTCTTTTAACATTTAGAGAGTATAATAGTCAGCACGAAGAAGATTTAAACAATTGAGTGGGGTTAGTGATAAGTCCACCTATATTATATAAAAAAGCTGATATAAAGAACACTCAATTGCATCTCAGTGCCTTGACTTACGTTAAGCTAGTCCAGCAATACGACTAGCCTAAACTAGTCCAGCTTAGGAGGGACTCACATCAAGCTAGTGACTAACGTAAAGCTAGTCCAGCAATGCTCCAGCTTGACTAACATAAGCTAGTCCAGCCACAGACTAGTCCAGCAGAACAAATCAAGCTAGTCGGGCTGAGCCGGACTAACCTTAAGGACTAACCTTTAGTCAAGTCGGCCATAACCTATCCAGCAGGCTTGACTAGCCTGCTCGACTACGACTATAGTTTAAAGTTAGTCCAGCCTGTGCTTGACTAGTTTAAGTTTTCAGTACGGGAGGCCCGTCCCTTCGCGTCATCAGCGACCGATATCAGTTCTAGCTACACTGCCTTACTCAGGAACCCTACGTGGAGATAATAAGTTACCTGTTACTCCCGGGGCTCCATCTCCTGAAACGTCATCATCAGCAATAATAACTATAGCTTTATGTAATTCCCCGAGCACTTCATTGACTCCTGGGCTCGGTAAACTTAGTGAAACCGCTAGAAATTCGATACCTTCAGGATTTGTATCGGGCAAAAGTTCTAGGTTAATAGATGCTTGTGTATTGGAGCCGGTGAATGGAACCGTAGTGGCCGCTATAGCCGTGAAATCATTTCCAGCACCCGCAGTTGCCGTGAACGCAGTTGTTTGGAGGTCTATGAAATATGCCATGAAATACAAAACAGACAATCAAATATTCATTTAACCATTATGAAACTTTACGACGTGTTTAAATATTACATAGAATTGATTCAAACATTTGAAAACATCGTGATATGTATTAACAAATAGTTTATATTTAACATTAACTGAATATGTTAACACTTTCAACTCACGGCAGGCGTCTGCAGACGACATTCCAAAAGTTCACAAATGTTTCAAAATGTCCAAATAATTGAATTTCATTATCATATTTAGAATCACCATGAGAAATGCATTAAAATAAGTACAAACATGCCTAGTATTGGTTCAGAAATCCTTGAGATAGACTTTAAAAGTTGGTAAAAGTTTCTGAAAAATCGGGTTTGTATATGGTAACTAATAACCGCGTGGAAAGTGTTAAGGAAAAGTTCTTTGCCGGACATTTGATATAAGACCCATCAAAACACGTGGAATAAAGTGCAATACCATAGGTATTTGACATTCACAGCACTTAATGCGTCATGTAAACTGAATCAATAGAGAAAACCCTATACACAGCAACCAATAAATATTATTCCTTTTGCAAGTGTGATATTTGGACAATTTATTGGAGAAAATAAGGCAAAACAACTTGTGACCAGTTAAAATTATGAATTTGTTCATCTACTATGTAAAAACTTAATCAATTGAGCCTTAAGACAGCTAATGATGAATACTATTGTCTAGTGCTAAACAAGAAGAGTCTTAAAAGGACAAACATCGCTTAGAATGGGTACACTTGAATGAAGAGGAAAATGTGATGTAAGAGTGGTGAAAGGTGTTTTCAATCTCACCCTGACACATAAGATTGTAGGTGATGTGTTGTCTTTAAAATGTTATAAGGTTTTGATTGAAATGTTTTTGCAACTGTCATGTGGCATCATTCAATAATTTGAATATTGGATTTTAGCGTGACACTCATTAAAGTAATATAGTTCATATGTAATACGTTAAACTATATTAATATGTAATACGTTACGCATGTTAAAGGGAATGTTATCTGCGTGACAGTTATTAAGATCATACAATACACGAGGAAATAAGGTACAATAAAGTATGGGCTTTTGAGTTGACAACACCTAACCAGTAAATCAGTAATGTAAGCTGAATCAATTAAAAGAAACATGTTTACACAGCCGCGAATTAAACAAATTCCTTTTTTTGGCAAATTAGAACTTTGGACAATTTGCGGGTGAAAATATTAAGTCGAAACAACTTGTGACCCGAGTTGAAATTAAGAATTGTGTGTGTGTGCTAACAATATAAACAGTGAATCTTTTGTCAATCAAAAATACTTCTACACAGGCGAGCATATGAAAAATCAAAATAGTGAACGTTTAGAAAAGTAGAGGAGAAAATAAGGGTGGCATACACTTGGACCAGTTGTAATAAATAACATGTCGCCTTTTTTTGTAAACTCGATCAATTAGGAGTAACGTCTTTACAAAATAGCCAATGAATACAAATTCATTTTGGAAAACAGTTGACACCACCACACTAGCTACATCGCACGAGCAAACATGTAACAATAAAATACTTGAATTATTAGAAATATTGAATATGTATGAACATAATTTTCAGAAAAGTATTGACAAATAAGTGCAAAACAAATGATAACACAAAACAAATAGTAATTAATTAATGTATGAACATGATAATAAATACATGTACTTACGTACGGTTGGAGTCCCGCCCAAATCTCCTCGTCTATTAACTTTAATGGCGATTGACGTATCTGCCTCTAAAGTGGTATATACAGGACATTCAATATCATACCACGTTCGATAGAGAAAATCGTCATCATCATCAACAATAAGGACTATAGCTTTATGTAAATCACCGAGTGCTTCATTCGGGGCCGCACCTGGGAAACTCAGCGAAACTTCGAGATATTCGACACCTTCAGGAATTGTATCGGGTAGAAGAACTAGATTCATAGATGTTTGTTCAGCGGTGCCAGTAAATGTAACCGTAGTGGCCGCTATGGCCGTGAAATCATTCCCAACACCCGCGGTTGCCGTGAATGGAGTTGTTTGGAGTTCTTTGAAGTATGCCATTAAATACGAAATATAAAATAAAAATGTCTTTTTATTATTTTGAAACTTTATGATTTGTTTAAATATTGCATGGATTCATGGCATCATTCAATAATTTGAATATTGGATTTTAGCGTGACACTCATTAAATTAACATAGTTCATATGCAATACATGTACGTTAAACTATATAATAATATGTTAAGCATGTTAAATGGAATGTTATCTGCGTGACAGTTATTAAGATCGTACAATACACGAGGAAATAAGGTACAATAAAGTATGGGCTTTTGAGTTGACAACACCTAACCAGTAATGTAAGCTGAATCAATTAAAAGAAACATGTTTACACAGCCGCTAATTAAACAAATTCCTTTTTTTTGGCAAGTTAGAACTTTGGACAATTTGCGGGTGAAAATATTAAGTCGAAATAACTTGTGACCAGTTGAAATTAAGAATTGTGTGCTAACAATACAAACAGTGAATTTGTTGCCAATTCGAAACAATTCTACACAAGCGAGCATATGACAAATCAAAATAGTGAACGTTTGGAAAAGAAGTGGAGAAAAAATAGGGGTGACATACACTTTGACCAGTTGTAATAAATAACATGTCTCCTTTTTTTGTAAACTCGATCAATTTGGAGTACAGTCTTTACAGAATAGCCAATGACTACACATTCATTTTGAAAAACTGTTGATACCGTCACACTAGCTACATCGCACGCGCTCACATGTAACAATAAAATACTTGAATTATTAGAAATATTAAATATGTATGAACATAATATTCAGAAAAGTATGAAAAAAATAAGTGGAAAACAAAAGATAACACAAAACATATAAATGTAATTAATGTATGAACATGATAATAAATACATGAACTTACGTACGGTTGGAGTCCCATCCAAATCTCCTCGTCTATTAACTTTAATGGCGATTGACGTAGCTGCCTCTAAAGTGGTATATACAGGACATTCAATATCATACCACGTTCGATAGAGAAAATCGTCATCATCATCAACAATAAGGACTATAGCTTTATGTAAATCACCGAGTGCTTCATTCGGGGCCGCACCTGGGAAACTCAGCGAAACTTCGAGATATTCGACACCTTCAGGAATTGTATCGGGTAGAAGAACTAGATTCATAGATGTTTGTTCAGCGGTGCCAGTAAATGTAACCGTAGTGGCCGCTATGGCCGTGAAATCATTCCCAACACCCGCGGTTGCCGTGAATGGAGTTGTTTGGAGTTCTTTGAAGTGCCATTAAATACGAAATATAAAATAAAAATGCCTTTTTATTATTTTGAAACTTTATGATTTGTTTAAATACCGTATTGCATGGATTCATGGCATCATTCAATAATTTGAATATTGGATTTTAGCGTGACACTCATTAAATTAATATAGTTCATATGTAATACGTTAAACTATATAATATGTAATGCCAAATAAAACTAAACTAAACTAAACGTTAAGCGTGTTAAAGGGAATGTTATCTGCGTGACAGTTATTAAGATCATACAATACACGAGGAAATAAGGTACAATAAAGTGTGGGCTTTTGAGTTGACAACACCTAACCAGTAAATCAGTAATGTAAGCTGAATCAATTAAAAGAAACATGTTTACACAGCCGCGAATTAAACAAATTCCTTTGGAATAATAAAAATAAAAATAACTTTGGACAATTTGCGGGTGAAAATATTAAGTCGAAACAACTTGTGACCAGTTGAAATTAAGAATTGTGTGTGTGTGCTAACAATACAAACAGTGAATCTTTTGCCAATTAAAAATACTTCTACACAGGCGAGCATATGAAAAATCAAAATAGTGAACATTTAGAAAAGTAGAGGAGAAAATAAGGGTGGCATACACTTCGACCAGTTGTAATAAATAACATGTCGCCTTTTTTGTGTAAACTCGATCAATTAGGAGTAACGTCTTTACACAATAGCCAATGAATACAAATTCATTTTGGAAAACAGTTGACACCGTCACACTACCTACATCGCACGAGCAAACATGTAACAATAAAATACTTGAATTATTAGAAATATTGAATATGTATGAACATAATTTTCAGAAAAGTATTGACAAATAAGTGCAAAACAAATGATAACACAAAACAAATAGTAATTAATTAATGTATGAACATGATAATAAATACATGTACTTACGTACGGTTGGAGTCCCGCCCAAATCTCCTCGTCTATTAACTTTAATGGCGATTGACGTAGCTGCCTCTAAAGTGGTATATACAGGACATTCAATATCATACCACGTTCGATAGAGAAAATCGTCATCATCATCAACAATAAGGACTATAGCTTTATGTAAATCACCGAGTGCTTCATTCGGGGCCGCACCTGGGAAACTCAGCGAAACTTCGAGATATTCGACACCTTCAGGAATTGTATCGGGTAGAAGAACTAGATTCATAGATGTTTGTTCAGCGGTGCCAGTAAATGTAACCGTAGATGCCGCTATGGCCGTGAAATCATTCCCCACACCCGCGGTTGCCGTGGATGCAGTTGTTTGGAGTTCTGCAAGATATGCCATGAAAAACGAAATACAGGTATACAACTTTTTTTTAATCATACCCTCATGAATCTTATGACGTGTTTTATTATTATAGCTTTCATATGGTTTCGTTCAACGATTTAAAAATAAGATTGAATTGCATCATGATTTCTTTGACATATATTTTACTTCGGATACGCAGTAGCATGGACGATTTCTTTGTAAATATAATTTATTTCAGAATTCAGAATGAACATAAATAATGGTCATTTTTGCTGATGCCACTCATGAAATCACGTAAGCAACCATTTGCCCAGCATATTTATATTGTGACTGTTTATATAGCTTCATAGCTGGGAAGCACACATTGTTTTGAAAAACATTTTTTACCCTAAATCAAGTGTCAAGGTCAATCAACCAACCAAGTTGGCAAGGATGTCCATTTAGGTTTTAATTTTACCAACTTCAATGAACATTTTGGTATATGGGAAGGGGAAGGGGAAGGGGAAGGGGAAGGGGAAGGGGAAGGGGAAGGGGAAGGGGAAGGGGAAGGGGAAGGGGAAGGGGAAGGGGAAGGGGAAGGGGAAGGGGAAGGGGAAGGGGAAGGGGAAGGGGAAGGGGAAGGGGAAGGGGAAGGGGAAGGGGAAGGGGAAGGGGAAGGGGAAGGGGAAGGGGAAGGGGAAGGGGAAGGGGAAGGGGAAGGGGAAGGGGAAGGGGAAGGGGAAGGGGAAGGGGAAGGGGAAGGGGAAGGGGAAGGGGAAGGGGAAGGGGAAGGGGAAGGGGAAGGGGAAGGGGAAGGGGAAGGGGAAGGGGAAGGGGAAGGGGAAGGGGAAGGGGAAGGGGAAGGGGAAGGGGAAGGGGAAGGGGAAGGGGAAGGGGAAGGGGAAGGGGAAGGGGAAGGGGAAGGGGAAGGGGAAGGGGAAGGGGAGGGCGAGGGCGAGGGCGAGGGCGAGGGCGAGGGCGAGGGCGAGGGCAAGGGCAAGGGCAAGGAATCTGAATGATTCATTTTATACAGATTGACTAATCTAGATGAGTCCCATCTGGATTTTGTTTTCAGTGTAGAGTCACACGTACAATGAACTCTCACTTGATGAGGGTCATTCAATAAGTTCTACCTCCTTCCTCATAACATCGCTAATATGAATGTCAGCCTCATAACATTTGTCAAGAATATAGCTCCGAATCATAGCTACACATTTGTATTAGATGATAATTGATATATATTTCCCTTTTGTTATGATGCGGTCAAAGCCAGCGAGAGATTTTGGACAACGGACACGGAAAATTACCTTAAACATATACACATGTTTTAAGGGTTTTTCGTATTGTATGGTTAGATATAAGAGAATTATTCAAATATTGAAAATGGAAATCAATGAATGACATCTGAATAGATTACAGTATTATCATGTAAAAATAAGATTGTTATTAATATTTACTCGTGTAGGCATGCAAATAGTGTAATATAAAGTCAAATGTAATTGCTATGCCTTTGGCATACTGGAATACTGCTAATCAGTCAAACTTTCGTTGTTACAACTCAGCCACAGTGATGCCTCGAATGTTAAATCTTTGATATAATAATTACGTTACGAGTTTTCATTTGCAACCTTTAGAATAGTCAGGTAGTCAATGATAGAATGATAGAAAGTTATCGCTTTGAGAGACTTATAATCCCTCTATTTAGTCCGGTATATTGAAGCACAAATAGTTCTTATGAAATAAAATATGATTGTTGCAGGTTTCTAGGGAGGGGTAAACTTAATGGTGGTTCTGATCTGTTTCTGGATAATCAGAGGGCATATTTTCCCACAGAAATCAGTCACCTTTATTGCTTATAGTATTGTAAACAGACATTCAGAAAGGTTATAATTGACCGATAGGTATGTTTTGTCTCTTACAATAGGCCAAATTAATACACTTTGGCGATATTTTGGTGATTGTCATCCGTTTCCGTCACACTAATATGAAGTTTGGTTTTCACTGCATCTCCAGAAAAGTACATCGATTAGTCAGATCAATTAACATGTTAACAATGAAGTTAAAGCTGATGCTCCAAGCTACAATTGTGTAATATTTGATAAGACTGGCTTATATTATAATAAAGTTTTGAGGTAGGAGGTAGAATTTATTGAATGACCCTCGTATGTATCATTCTAAGCTGTAATCAGCAATGGCATATAAATAAACATAGTACAAAATGCTGAAACACACTGTTTGACTGTTGAGCATTCTTCATTCAATTAAGTCAATGCTATCTTCAGTAGATAGCAGAATAAGACAGAGTGTATTTCTAGGGTTGCAATTAATTTAAACATTTGGAGATCTCTTTTGATCATCAAAATGGATTGATACAGATTCAGTTTAATCTTATCGGACTCTCTATTTTGTATCATTTTACGTTCCTGTGTGTGCATCAATGCTCCATGTTGCAGTTATATTCTTTGCCTAATTCCCCTCTTTTATGTGTATTTTTGTGTACAGCGCTCTGAGGTTTTTATACATGTTGCGCTTTATAAATACGCTATATTATTATTACTAGCGGCTCGCCCGTCCTTCGGACGGGCTCTCCCGCTAGGGAGTAGGGCCTACCAGATAGAACACCTACACAATTTATGACGACACACATAGGAATAGAACAATATTTAAAACATTTTTGTTTTAATTCAAAAGTTTAAAAGTTTTCAAATTTCAATTAAAAGACCCCCGCCCGCCCACCCCGTGGCATATTTCAACTCCAAGACCTAGACCTTAACCATCTCCCGTACCCCATCCACCCCTCCCACCACCCTGTCCCCGCCCGCCCGCCCCCACCCCGTAGCATATCCGTTACGCAATTTAGCATCACATTTCCTCATTAACCCCCTGTCTCCACACCACATTACATCATTACACACAACCCCCATTCGTCACCGCCCCCGCCCACCCCGCCCGTGGCATATCTCAACCCCAAGGCCAAAAGTTCCCCGCCCGCTACTTATCTCAACGCCAAGGCCTATCTTTAACCATCTCCCGTAGCGCGGCGTATTTCTCCAATATGTGTCCGCCCGCGTGTTACATACAGTATCAAATCCCACATCTGACACCATCGTTACGCAATTTAATAATACATTTCTTTATTTCTTTATTAACCCCATCCCAAACCACATAACCCTAATAAACATAACATAACATAACATAACAATGAGCATTTATATAGCGCTCTTACACATTATACAATGGTACCACAGCGCTTAACAAAATTAAAACATAAAATTAAAATTAACAGTGTTAAACATCACTCGCACTATGACGGTGGAATAAGTGAGTTTTTAACATCTTCTTAAATTGAGTCAGTGATGAGGCATGCCTGATGTGACGCGGTAAATTATTCCACAATAATGGGCCGGAGGCATAAAATCCTTTCTTGGCGGTAGCGAGGCGAGTTTTAGGTACAGCAAGAATCCGAGTGTCAGAGGCAGAACGAAGACCACTTCTTTTAGGTACATAAGTACTAGTAAGGTCCTTCAGATAAGAAGGCGCGCCATCATTGAAACATTTATATACAATAGTCAGGATCTTGAACTCAATGCGCGTTTTAACAGGCAGCCAATGTAACTTGTGGAGAAGAGGAGTTGCATGATCACGTCTTTTAGCATTATAAATGAGTTTGGCTGCTCGATTTTGGAGACGTTGTAGCCGTTTAATATCTTTCGCAGAAGATCCCTGTAAGAGAGAGTTAGAATAGTCGAGCCGCGATGTAACAAGTGCGCGTATCGCGTGATGACATGTTGTTTCATCAATAAACATCCGAATACGAGAAAGATTCCTAAGGTGAAAATTCAAACTGCGACAAATGTTAGTAACATGATGAGACATGTTTAAATGGCAGTCAAATTCAACACCAAGATTGCGTACATGGGGGGACGGTCTGATCTCAATATCACCGACACGAAGTGAGATGTTGCATAGTGACTTTAAGGCTCTTGGGTTGGCTGCAATGAAAAATTCTGTTTTATCACTATTCAAGCAAAGCATATTTTGCGACATCCAAGATTTAATATCCTCAATGCACGCAGATAACATAACAAGAGCATGGTCAGCATCCCCTGACTTATTTGGGTCAAATGAGATGTACAGTTGTGTATCATCAGCGTAAAAATGGAACTTTATGTGTTTGTAACGTTTGATTATATCAGCAATCGGTTGTGTGTAGAAAGAGAACATTTGAGGGCCAACACAAGATCCTTGAGGCAAACCGAAGTTGAGAACATGCGAGTCAGAAAACTCATTGGCAATTTTAACCTTGCATGTGCGTCGATAGAGATACGAACGAAACCAGCTCACAACATTTCCTCTGAATCCAAAATCATATGACAATCTGTTAGTTAGGATATCATGATCAATCGTGTCAAAAGCTGCTGATAGGTCTAACAATACGAGAAAAATAGCACGCCGGTTGTCAATTTCGCACACAATATCACTTTTCACTTTTAATAATGCCGTCTCCGTGCTATGCTTGGGCCTATACGCTGACTGCATCTTCTGGCGTAGATCATTCTCACTAACATGATTATTTACACGTGACAAAGCAGCTTTTTCGATAATTTTGCTTAAAAATGCTGTGTTGGATACTGGACGGTAGTTCTTAAGCATGTTCTAAACGCTAGGCCCTAAGGGTATCATTACACACAACCCCTAAGCGTCACCGCTCCCGCCCCGTGGCTTATGCAACCCCAAGACCTAAACCGTAACCAACTCCCGTGGCGCAGCGTATTTCTCCAATATTTGTCCACCCGCGTGTGTAGGGTGCGTGGGTGTAGTGCGTGTGCACGTTTATTTTGCATGGCGCAATGCGACGCGTTATGTGCTACGCGCCGACTGCATGGTTACAGTGTACGCAGAGAAAAACAAACATGAAATAGTCTCAAAAGCTGGGCTGAAAAGGCCCTAAATTGCCATAATTTTGCTCATATCTCGGTCAATTCTGTACGGTTTTCGGCCATTTATAGCTTATAACCCGTGTCCGGTCATTATTTAGTATCAGTGAAATAGTCACGGCTTTAAAATGCAAAATGAGAAAGCCTTTTCAGGATACACACATACATACACACCCCCATACATACATATATACAACATACGGTGAATTATAGTAAGACTAGCGGCCCGCCCGTCCTGCGGACGGGCTCTCCCGCTAGGGAGTAGGGCCTACCAGATAGACACCTACAAAAATAAAGTGTTGAAAATTTATAACGAAACACATAGGAATAGAACAATATTTAAAACATTTTTGTTTTAAATCAAAAGGTTTTGTAGCCTAATTCAAAAGTTTTTAAATGTAATTTTTTGTTTGTTTTGAAAATTACCCCCCGCCCGCACACGCCCCGTGGCATATTTCAACACCAAGGCCTAAACCTTAACCATCTCCCGTACCCCACCCGTCCCTCCCCCTCCCTGTCCCTCCCAGCCCGCCCCCGTCCAGTGGCATATCCGTTACGCAATTTAGCATCACATTTTTTCATTAACCCCCTGTCTCCCAAACCACATTACATCATTACACACAACCCCCATTCGTCACCGCCCCGCCCGCCCCTCCCCGTGGCATACCTCAAGCCCAAAGCCCAAAGTTCCCCGCCCGCAATTTATCTCAACGCCAAGGCCTAACCTTAACTATCTCCCGTAGCGCGGCGTACTTCTCCAATATTTGTCCGCCCGCGTGTCACATACAGTATCAAATCCCACATCTGACACCATCGTTACGCAATTTAATAATACATTTCTTTATTAACCCCATCCCAAACTACATAACCATAACATAACCTAGGCCCTAAAGGGATCATTACACACAACCCCTAACCGCCCCGCCCCCGCCCCGTGGCTTATGCAACCCCAAGGCCGAAACCGAAACCAACTCCCGTGGCGCAGCGTATTTCTCCAATATTTGCCCGCCCGCGTGTGTAGGGGTGCGTGGGTGTAGTGCGTGTGCGCGTTTATTTTGCATGGCGCACTGCTGCGCGCTATGTGTAACGCGCGCCGACTGCATGGTTACAGTGTACGCAGAGAAAAACAAACATGGCCCGTAGAAATTAGTCTCAAAAGCCGGGCTGAAAAGGCCTAAATTGGACATCATTTTGCTCATATCTCGTTCAATTCTGTACGGTTTTCGGCCATTTATAGCTTATAACCCGTGTCCGGTCATTATTTAGTATCAGTGCAATATTCACGGCTTTAAGATGCAAAATGAGAAAGCCTTTTCAGGATACACACATACATACATACATACACACATACATACAACATACGGTGAGATTATAGTAAGATTGTTATTAATAGAATTTATCATATTTAAACAATTTAAAAATCTAAAAAATCTTTAGATTCCACACCAATAAATAATTTCAGTCCTTGCAGACGACAATCTTTTTTGTCAGCTGTCATCCTGTGGCCCAATGATAATATAAAGTAACCAGAAAAGGTACGTATTGCTCTCAACTGATTAAAGTTGTAATTTAATCCTGATTCTAGGACTATTACATAATACCAGAGTTCAAAATGAAATATTTTCAATTTTTAGGTGTTTTGGATGAATTTTGATTGTAGATGTTCTGGCAACATTTCTCAACTTTTTCTGACAAATGAAGGCGCTAGTACACCAGTTGTCCAACTCCGGTGGGTCATTTCTCCGAACTTTCAGGGTTACTATATATAATTTAAGATATCATGAAATTTAAGGAAAATGCCAAGTTGAAAAATCCAGTCGCGTTATTCGCTAGAAAATGGGCTTTTTGTAACACCCTTTAACATGTAAACGTATTAGGGAAACCATTTAGCGGTGTGAAATCTCATACAAAAACAATATATGGTAAAATATGGATGGTTAAAAGTCACACACTTTTAAAACAAATCTCTTTACACGATAACTAAATTCGCAAGTGTGAACTTTTGACCAATTAGGGGGGAGGGGGGAGACAACTTGTTTCGATGTACATGGAATTGTGCTCGTAATAATTAATCATACTCATTTTTACTAACCATCGACTTTGCCGCCTCTCACTGGGATATTCTAATATTACCGTAAAAGTAATAGAGGGGATCAAAATATGTAAATAGTAATCATCACAAAAAGGATATATGAAACCAATCATCAGAAAGAAATAAGATAGGTATTTGAGGATATAAAATAGAATATAGGATAGGTATTTTGATGATACAGAAATGAGTGTTAATTCACATTTTATAATTATGTAAAAACATCAGAGTACCTCATACACTGTAGTAATAACGAATATAATGAAAAAAGTACACTTACCTACGGTAGGTGTGATACTTAAATCTCCTCGTCTTTTAATGACAATGCTGAGAGTTCCATCAGCTTCCTTGGCAGTGTATACAGAACACTCAAAGTCATACCATGTTACTATTGTCGATCATGAAAGAAACAAAATGAAACACAATAACAAGAGTTCAATGTTCATTGTTTCTCTAAATATACTGTCATACTATTTCTGGTTTTTTTCTTTTAGATTTGCACGATTAATATAAGACAAGATACATTTTGCGATTGACGCATGGGCGGTTTTTAACATAATTATTATCTGTGCCTGGTGCGTACTTACATTTATCTACATCATAAATAGATACCAGCGCAGTTGTTAGATCACCAAGGGTTTCGGCATTACCCGGCGTGTTCGTTCCACTGGGATTGGAAAGTTGCACAAGGAAGTTCTCGGTTGCTTCAACAATGTCATCCGCAACGATGTCTATTGTTAATGTGTGTTGATCGACGTCCATTGCAAAGGGAACGTTTACAGATCCTCCCTGCGCATCATAATCATCATCTGTCCCCGTGTCCGTTGCGCTCAGATCTGTTATGATAACGTCTATGAAACACAATAGATAAACAGTTGTAAACATTCATAATTGATGTAGAGACACATTTAGAGCCCGGTCCGAGGATTTTGCTTGAGTAAGTCTGATCCCAGCAGGACCCGAGCTTGGGATTGCCATTATCATGATGGCCGTGGTTTGGTGACCTGGGATGTTTACCACCAGTTGAACTTATACATGGATTTCCAAAACTTTTGTTTTGTTCAAATCACAAAGCTACGTTATATCCCCGGGGTTATATCTAACATTTGAATATAATATACACACATGTAAAAAAGTATCGCACCACTGTTTTTTTGTTGAAAAATGCAAATGTGGCCTCGAATTTTGCCACCATGGTGTGATATTAAGGATCATCTGTTTGCGTAAGCTGTCCAACAAAATGCTATGCAATAAAAGGGCCACATTTTAGTTTGTGACGTAATCGATGTGATTTTTTTCAAGGCCAAGGGGAAAATGCATTTGTTTGTCCAAAAACATGCATGAAACAAGTTGGGGTATAACTCGATATTGAATAGACTTTAAAAACTTAAAATAGTCATTATATTAGTTCTGTATTTGGCGCAAGAAATGTTTCATTTAGACGTTATATGACACAATGCAGTGAATGAGTCCAAACATGCCATTGTTTTGTTGCTCATACATTCAGCATATACGAAGAGGTCACCGTTGATTTTTTAAAATTTATTTGTCCTATGTCAACACTTCCGCAATATTGCTTTTGTCATTTGAACTTATTTAAAATTTGGCTATTTTGACCTTTGACCCCGTAACCATTGGGCGTACGAAAAAGAGGGTTTTTTCATGTTTGAGGACAATCGGGCAACTTTTAAAATTTGACCCCAGATGACCTTTGACCTTTGAAGACTTGAATGTGTTACCGAGGATTACAACTATAGAGAGTAATCATTGGGCCACTCAATATCGCGCTTTTACCCAAACTTGTTTCATGCATTTCCCCTTTGGCCTTGAAAAACATTACATCGATTACATTACAAACTAAAAGGTGGCCCTTTTATTGCATAACATTTTGTTAGACAGCTTAAACAAATTATCCTTAATATCACACCATGGAGGTAAAATTCGAGGCCACAATTGCACTTTTCAACAAGTGGTGCGATACTTTTTTCCATATATACTGGGTGCGTCAAAATATTCACTGATATAGTCAATCATGTTAATGAAATGCACGGCAAGAACTGCAGATATGTGCATTTCCCTAAATTCTGTGAAATTCAATCTGTTCCAACATTTCCAAAGGACCAATGTGAATTATGAATGAAGAAATTTAATGCGCGCCGTCCGAATAAGTCAATCAATGGCGTGTTGATATCCACAAAGCTTACAATAGGAAAATAGTTTCTATCTATTGTCTTTGCGTTTATGTTTTTGAATAGGCTTAAATTCAAGAACCTATCCAAATAGGTGTTGGAGTAACCAAGAAATCCTACAAAAGATGCACTTGACATTCATCATGTTACAAAAAACTTGATCAACATTGTTCGTGGATATACCAATCAGTTAGGGTAGATATATTCTATCTAGAGCTACATAGGCCTATAGACAAGACAAATTCTGCAGAGTCTTCTGTTTATGGTTTCCAAATATTCAGAGGATTCAGTCAAAATGTTGCATACAGCATACAGGATATCCATAAGAAATGTAATGATCATAGAACTGTTAGAAACTTATCATGTTAATCGAATTTGATATGAAAAATCTTTTTAAACACTTCTTGCACTTTAATAACTTACCAAATACGAACTTCATTGTTATGAATATTATTGTACACAACTGAGTTATATCATAGTATACCTCAATACTTTGCATGCAATATTGGAGGATGGAGGATATTGCACTCAACTTTTTAAACGGGCAACTCTTCACTCTAAAACCCCAGCTATTGACGGAAACAGTGCTGCCCCAAGATCCCGTTTTGGCATCAATTTGACACTATCACAAATTAAAATAATCCTAGCATATAGGCTTACGTTGTTTGTCACCGATGAGGTGAGCAAGAATGGTATCCGCCCAAAGAGAAATTGGACAAGTTATCCGAGTGCCCTAAGATTTGAAAGTGCCAGTCTTACACATTACCATATCCATTCATGTGAATGCATATATCATATCCATTCATATAAATGCCCCTCTTCCTACGCACCACAGACAGACGACTGCGGACATAATCATGATAATTGCCCACATTTAGCATGTTTAGCATTCATATTGGTTTAACCATGTTACAAATCTCGAATCTCTTCTTTTCTTTTTTTAAAATCGAAATACATTATGCCATGTTAGAGCTAACTTATCTCAACACAATATCGTTGGAGTTGGAAAATCGACCCCAGTGAAATGTTAATGTTTATTTAAAAATCAATGAATGTATTTGTAATGGTCAAGAGTCGTGCGAAAATCAGGCCCTTGCTGAAACAAAGTGGCTCTATCGGCTGTAGTACCATACGCTTACCTACAGATCCTCCTGAAGCATGGTCAATCTGACCCTTCCTATATATGGTGACCATTACTTGTGCTGTCCCCGTCGTGGGTTCGGTTACTGTGAAAACGGGTTTACCGAGTATATACCAAGTATTTACTGTAATAGAGAAGTACAATAGTTCACAAAACTTGAACACGGGGAGTCACATACAGGGAAGGAAAATGGTTCTAAAGAGTTTCTAGAATTGTAATATTATGGAATTTCGTATGCTTTTCCAATAAAACCAAAAGTAGTTCTATGTGTCTATAAAGGTTTGAATTCTATGTTTGGTTTCCAATTCTTCAAGAATAATGTTAAGGCTTCCCTTATTGAGGCTCAAAGCAGAGAACAAAAAGACAGCAACTCGTCATATAGATATGGTGAAGCTTGATTCACCAATGCATATCCTTCATGTGGAGGATAACTCGCAGATGAGCTCACAAGAATAACAACCCGGAACAGAAAAATTGCAGAATATACTTTACAAAATGGCAGGCTTCTATGGTCAGTCAAATCAAAGATATAGCCTACTAGTACAGGGATGGTCATCTATATTGAAATGTTGTTAAAGGTGACTGTTATTCTATGGATCATCATATATCAATGGCAGGGGCGGACTGGGACCTGAAAGCGGGGGGGGGTAGGGTCAAAAAAATTCGCACGGTCAAAAAAAAATTCCCAGTCAGTCACCTCGTGAATTTCACGTAAGTGGGGGGGGGTAGGGTCAAAAAAATTCGCACGGTCAAAAAAATTCACACGGTCAAAAAAAATTCGCACGGTCACAAAATTTCGCACGGTCAAAAAAATTTCGCACGGTCACAAAATTTGAGTAACCGGCCCTGAGAGGCCCAAAACTTTAGTAACCGGCCCTGAGAGGCCCAAAACTTTAGTAACCGGCCCTGAGAGGCCCAAAACTTTAGTAACCGGCCCTGAGAGGCCCAAAACTTTAGTAACCGGCCCTGAGAGGCCCAAAACTTTAGTAACCGGCCCTGAGAGGCCCAAAATTTTAGTAACCGGCCCTGAGAGGCCCAAAACCAAGCGGCCCATGTGGCGATCGCCAAAACGCCACCGTGGCCAGTCCGCCCCTGATCAATGGAAAGCTGGTGATCTCTAGATTTCAAAATATATTTTTCTGATTTTCCCCGAAACCCTGTGTGCCAAAAAATCAGTAAAAAAGATTCAAAATCCCCAATCTTTTAACCTCCAGAGGGCCTCCTTCATATCTAACAAATTCACCGGATCATATTACAGCACAAGCTGATGACATCAGCCCCTGTACCACTGTACACACCACTGATAACAATATGTGAACAAACCAAAAATACTATTAATATGTAGGATTCAATTTTATAGCATCATATACAAACAATTTCATTGTTAATGAAACCCGGAATTACGAAATTGTGAATAAATTTACCAGATAAATGTAAATTGTTTGAATATCAGATTATCCATGTTATCTCAATGAGTGTGTTAACATTCAGCATGACTTCCACTAATATAAACAAAAATGAAAATCCCTGTATGCAAACTAAGCTCACAAAGATGATTTGTGTTTGTTTTAAAAGCCAGAAAATTGAGGAAAAACATAAAAACACCCAATATATCAAACTATTGGACCAATGTGTTTAAAATTGGACTTTTGTAAATAATAACCTAACATACATATTCTGTGATTGATTGTTCAACAATAAGTAAAGGGAGATTACTAGATATCTTTATTACAGCTTCAGAAAGCTAAAGTTGTAATTGTGAACTTAATGTAATTCTGTTACCAAATATAATTCCGTTACCACTGTTTTGATAAGAACAAGTATAGATACTGAAGTTGATGTTTGAGAATCTTAGTAGGTTGGTGAAGGATGAGAATTGGGATTGATTTAATGTTATAATATTTAGCTCCTATTTCCCAAATTTCGAAGCCAAATATCACACAACTTCAAACAGGATTTTCACAAACACTAATACAGCTATTCAAAAACTGTATTTTGTTCCTCGCCTAGTATGCATTTATTCACAATGACCATAGTGATTTTTCTCGTTCCCATATGGAATTGCCCATACGCACGATGATTTAAAATATATTAAAATACAGGTAGAATTTATATAATACATCGCGAATGTTAATCTTATCATTTTGAAAAATTCATCATAGGTTAGAAGAGGTTTTTTTCTATCCAAAACCATTGGAGTTGGCTAACCAACTCCAATGTTAATGCTATTTTTAAAATTATTTTCATCGTTAACCGGGCGATGACTTTTAAAAAAATTATTTCAAAATGGTGCACTCCCGTTGCCATATTGGAACGATAAAATCGCGTGGCCATCGTCGTCTGCGAAATATTGAAAAATCTAGTCAATTTGGGTGCATTGGGTGTGTACGGGGAGCGCATTGATGGTATCGGCTGTTGTGACACAAACCTAACGTTATCAAAGATATGCTACGGTGAAAGTGCAAATACTTCTAACCGTTGAACATATTGATTTATCAATATATTCGCCGTGTCCGATTGATGATGTACCTATATATTTGAACTCGAATCCACGCACACTGTGGATAATGATCTCAAAATGTTTAGATCGATACTACATTATATAGATACAATCGTTCGGGGAAAGAGAGTTAAAATCTATTGATGACTTGTTGTGGGGTTATTTCATGACAGCGCTAAATACTACATGTTCTTTATCTTGATGCGATCGAAACAAACACACATGCCTTCAAACGTCCAATAAGGCGCGAAATTGGTTAACATGGAAGTATGCCCTCTTTAGAATATCTTCGCCCTCTTGTATCTATTGAGGTTCTTCTTTAAAAAAAAAACACCACTTACTGGTACAATCATCACAGCCATCTGACACAGGTGTATCATCATCAGCCAGTGTAATAGTAAGTACATCATAACCAGCTTTAAGGGTACAACCTGTGCAATCCGTTAGCGTTAACGTTATCGTAAACGTTTCGTCAGTCTCGGCATCCGAATCCGCTATGATTTCCACTGCAGTGTCTTCACATTTAGCTTGGTTCCCGCTTAAATTATTTATAGTTACTGCGATTGGATCCATTCCCTCTTTAAAGTCGTCGCTATCCGTGCCCATGTGTCCCACTGCAAGCTCTAATAGTGATGAAGGAAAAAAGTAAACAATACAAATTATTTTTATCATCATGAATAATAATAATAATCATTATCATTATCATAAGTATTATGACGTTAAAAACATCCTTAAGGGGAAAGAGAAGAATATTGTTTATTCCGTCTTTTGTCGTTGGGGGGAAATCTATAATTATCGTTAGGGGGAAACAAACAAATGGTTTTCGCCTTAACGGGGAACAATCATTAAGGGCGAAATTCTTTTCAAAAGAATTTCGCCTTAACGTCATTTTAAACAATAGATTTCGCCCTAACGAACAATAAACTGACTGAATCGCATTATATTCTTCGCCTTCCCGTATGAACTAACGAAGTTATCATTATTATTATCATCATCGTCGTCGTCGTCGTAATGATCATGCCAGTGGGAAAAACTGGTTGTTCACAAATTTGCCAAAAAAAGTCGTCAAAATAATAAAGCCATACACATGTTGTATTTTTGTTGTTGTGGGTTGGATGCATATGAACGTTTTTGCAACGTTACGTTCAGCGAATAGAGCTAACGTGTGCCCGACGTTTTAGATATTTAGTATCGAAAAATGTATATTTGAATATTTACATGCTGTGGCGTCACTCCGTCTTAACATGGAAGTGTGTGGAGGGTGGGGGCATGACTGAAATCGGCGTGGGGTCCAGGGGTCCACCCATCCCCCGGAATTTACGTCTATGAGCTTCTCAGTGGCGTAGATTGGGTGGCAAGAAATAAAAGTTAACTGATGCAGTATTAAAAAATGCGCGCGAAGCTCGCGAAAAATTTGATGTATCCACTAATTTTGCCATGATCGAGCTTCTATATAAAATTAATAATCAATTTAATGTTTTGTGCACATGCGCGAATAGCGCGCAAAAAATAGCTTTGTACTTATTTGAACGTCGTAAGTTCAATAAATCCATGACACTCCTTTGAAAATACATGATGTAGATAGATGTTGTAAAAACTATTTCCACCACAAAGGGGACGTTAAATCAACTGTTTACCCATTAAAATAAGACGTATAGGGTCTGCTCCGATTGGATTTCTTAGCAGATCGCACTTTTATCGTATAAATTCTTCAAACGGTTGATCGATCAACTTGTAGGGCTTGGAGCCAGAACTGTCTATATTCAATTTGGGCTAAAATGAGTTAAATCTAGCATGAACTTGGATATACTTTCTCTGCCAGAAGTGTCTATGTCAAATATTTCAAAAAAGGGCGCCTAAGGAAAGCCAAAAGGGAACATGTCCTTTACATGATATTTTTTCCCAGCCAGAACTGACTATGTGGGACAATAATAGTCGACTGAAGTTAGACCCTTTTATATACCGATAGAGGGCTCACTCCCCGTGACTGCTCCAAACCACAGACGACGCTGGACACAGGCGTATTTACGAATATTCAGGCAAAAATATGCGAACGAGGTTACGTGATCAAGTGAATGGGACGAACGCTTAACAACGGTTTAAATTCAAAAAATGATACTGACAATGGGGATGGTTAGCCATCCCCAGTGGTTTTAGGATGAAATAATTTAGTTCCAACGTGTGATGAATTTTATTGGGTCATATAATCAAAATTCACTGTTACATTGAAACCAACGGAAATTCAAAATTAACGGCCGTTCGTATCCACCGTCGTCTGCCAAACCAGATTGCTTCCCATCCTCTGATCTTACCCGGAGAATTGTATTGGTCGGTTCTCGGATGGGAGCGGTTTTCGGCAAGGCGAAGTATCAGAGGGTGTTGCTCGATTGTGTTACAGTGAAATTATACAAGGTCTACAAGACGATTATGTGGGACATAGCCATTCATCCCAGTCATCAGCTAATAGATACTATAGTAATATTCTTTTTAGCTAAAACTGGCTATAGGTCTATATGTCCGGGATGTGTAGGACATTGCTAATACACTGGCTCCATGCAGTATGTCAGCTGGTACGTAGTGTAGTGATGGTGCATTCAGGCCAATTTAACTTGTGTTGGTATTATAAAAGGACAGTTGAAAATAAATAAACTATACCTAATACTGATTTATGTCCAATTTGTTACTGAAATTTTATTTTTATTTTCGACCAGAACTGGTTATGTTCTCTTTTTAGTGTTTTTGGCCCACCTAGAGGAAAAACGAGTATGACAATGTATGAGGCATCTATCATTGCATTTTGAAAAGCATTAGGAACATAAATCTTGAAGATTATTGCTTTTGCTAAATTTTCTGAATTTTTAGACACGGTCAAAACTATATTTGGACATAGACAGTGCTGGCTCTAAGGCCTATTTTATGAAAGAATGTGCAAAATATCGTAAACATGGATTCACGAATCACGTGCATCATATCTGAAGGAGTGTGGAGGACAGGGCTCTTGTTTTTTCAGTACCATCTTACTATCAATCTGGAAACGGTGTGTCAGGGCCGTAAGACACTGTTTTCAAAGGGGGGCGTTTTAAAAAAAAAATCACTGGAAGATTTGTGTGAGTCAAATATGCGCGCGTAGCGCGCGAAAATTTTCGAATTTGCACCTATTTTTAGCACGATCGAGGTACATTTTGGCTCTAAACAAGCTTGTAGCAAAGAATATTGCATTTTGTGAAGACAAATGCGCGCGTAGCGCGCGAAATTTTTTCATCTGTGTACAAATTTTCCGTGGAAGATTTTCAAAGGGGGGGCGATCGCCACCATCGCCCCCCCCCCCCCCCTTCCTACGGGCCTGTGTGTGTTTGTTTGTTTATGTGTTTGTTTGTTTGTTATCCTTATTTCTCCGTTAGTTTTGATCAAAGTGGCGCCTAATTTGCATGAAA
Organism: Ophiura sarsii; assembly: GCA_035610835.1. NCBI lineage: Eukaryota > Metazoa > Echinodermata > Ophiuroidea > Amphilepidida > Ophiuridae > Ophiura > Ophiura sarsii. Next base: position 113,920,485 of record CM069441.1, on the reverse strand, counting down.
TATCGAGGAAATAACGGGAAATGTGTTAAAGTTTATTCCACTGAAATTGGTTAACAGTTCGCTCCAAAAGCAGCAAAAAAACCTCTCAGATGTGGCTCATAAATGCCACTAGAATTGAACGACGTTGTGCGTTGCGCGGCGCGTACTACCGCGTAATCATACCGTGGTAACGCGTCGCGTGCATGTTTGCGCAAGGGCTCACTTCCGCGGCACACGCACTCCCTACACATGGCGCAGAAGCCACACGGGAAATGGATATAGACCTGTTGGTAGGGTATTTGGTGTCATGTTGGGGGGGGGGGGGGGGGAGGGGGTGGGGGGGGGGGGTGTAAAACCACGGGGAATGGTTTAGGATAGGCCTATGGTTATAATGGTACAACCTGATTTCTTTACTTTAAGTTGGCATGCCAAACAATCTAAGGGACCGAGGGTTAATGAAGTAGCCACGGGAAATGGTTTAGGGAGGGATGTGATTATAAATCAACCTGGTTGGGGTGGGTGTGTGTATTGGGGGGGTGGGGGGGTAAACCACGGGAAATGTTTTATGATTAGGGTTAAGAGTTATTGAAGTAGCCACGAGAAATGGTTAGGAGGGTCATGATTATAAATCCACCTGGTTGGTGTAGTTGCAGTGTGGGGGTGGGGGGGGGGGGGGGGGCGTTGTAGGGGGTTTATGTGGTTTTAAAAGTACCGAGGGTTAACTTGATGCGGTTTGAGAGGTAGGGGTTAATAAAGTAGCCACGGTAAATGCCTTGACCACTATGGTTCAAATCAGATTGACTAAATTACTTATTGGACTATACCTTTTGGGTCCGGTTGGGCATTCATAGGGTAGGCGGCCGAATGCTTTTAGGATTTGATAATTTCTTTGGAAGACATTTATCGGGTCGTAGCGTACAGTGTATGCCAATAAAACATACTAGTACCCAGGGACAATGACTTACCTATTTTACTCCCCGTAGGATTCCCTGATCCTCTACAAACACACAGATTAAGCATAGTATTGGCACCGGTTCCTTCTGCCATGCTGAACGTAGTCGAACAAATGGCGAAACCATATTCTGAAAGTATGACAAATAAGATACTTGATATATTGAGTGGCAGGGGTGCCGGACACGGGTGAATTGCTTTTTTGACAGTAAATGGTCTCACACTTGCATGCTATAAGAGAAAAGAATTACTTAAAAAACCCACTCCCAACAGTAAGTGAAATATAGCTCTTTTGTATGGGCGGCCAAAGGGGTCAAAATGGTCTAAAATTGAGAAAGGTCTCAGTAAATTAGAGAAAGGTGACTAGAAAATGGAGAAAGGTCTCAGTAATTTAGAGAAAGGTGACTAGAAAATGGAGAAAGGTCTCAGTAATTCAGAGAAAGGTGTCTAGAATGTAGAAAGGTCTCTGTAATTTAGAGAAAAGTGTCTATACTCTGTTTGGCCATCTCGAGACAGTGACGTTAACCGCGTATTCTACTAATTGCATCACATAACGCGCGCGCATACTCGCGACGCTGGCGTACAAACACGAGCGTTGAAAGGCGGAAGATTCACACGCGTGCGTAAAAGCTGCGCCTGTTCAGAAACAGAGTATAGAATCGAGAAAGGTCTCTGTAATTTAGAGAACGGTGTCTAGAATGGAGAAAGGTCTCGGTAATTTTGAGGAAGTTGTCTAGAATCGAGAAAGGTCTCAGTAATTTAGAGAAAGGTGTCTCTAGAATGTAGGAAGGTGTAATAGTCTTGGAAAGGTCAAGTGTTGAGAACGGTCTGGGTGTAAAGCAGAGAACGGTCTGTAAAGCAGAGAACGGTCTGTAAGTGTAATGTACAGAAAGGTGTGTATCTTCTATTTCTCTCTCACTCTCTCTTTCTCTCCCCGGTAGCCGGTCAACGCTACGGGAGACGGGCTTTATGTAAATCAGTGAGATAGTGCCAGGGGTTGGCACTTCGCTTGCCGAACGGTGCACATTAACTAAGCTGGACCGACACTGTTGATAGTGCTGTGTACGCATAGCTTACGTGCTTACGGGGAATGGACCGATACAGTTGGTGGCGCTGTGGTGCATTCAAAACGCGACCACCTGTGCGCAGTATAGCAGTATAGGAGTTTCCTGTCCCAAAATTAATATAGTCCCTCCCTGATAGTGCTCCAGCAACATGGCCGCAATCGCTACCGTGACCGCTCACATTAAGAACCCCTGGCACTATCTCACCGTCCTCCCATCTTAACTCCCACCTTACCCCCACCTTAACACCCCAACTTACCACCACCTTAACCCACAACCCTGACATTAATCCCCCACCTTAACCCCCTCCTTAACCAACCCCCTTAACCCCACCTTCATTAATCCCCCACCTTAACCGCCACATTAACCCCCAACCCACATTAACACCACCTTAACTCCTCCCATCTTAACTCCCCCACCGTCTCCCGTAGCGTTGACCGACTACTGGGGAGAGAAAGAGAGAGTGAGAGAGAAATAGAAGATACACACCTTTCTGTACATTACACTTACAGACCGTTCTCTGCTTTACATACCGTTCTCTGCTTTACAGACCGTTCTCTGCTTTACAGACCGTTCTCTGCTTTACACCCAGACCGTTCTCAACATTTGACCTTTCCAAGACTATTACACAGACCTTTCTACATTCTAGACACTTTTCTCTAAATTACTGAGACCGTTCTCCATTCTAGACACCTTTCTCTAAATTACTGAGACCTTTCTCCGTTGAAGACACCTTTCTCTAAATTACTGAGACCGTTCTCCATTCTAGACACCTTTCTCTAAATTACTGAAACCGTTCTCCATTCTAGACACGTTTCTCTAAATTACTGAGACCTTTCTCCATTTTCTAGTCACCTTTCTCTAAATTACTGAGACCTTTCTCCATTTTCTAGTCACCTTTCTCTAAATTACTGAGACCTTTCTCCATTTTAGACCATTTTGACCCCTTTGGCCGCCCATAAGCGTTACGCTATTTTTCTATTCCATTCAAATTACATACGACGATATTACATAGAGTGTGTTATTTAAAAAAAAGTTTCAATCCAGACGACGATGGCCACGCGATTTCATCTATTACATAGAGTGTGTTATTTAAAAAAAGTTTCAATCCAGACGACGATGGCCACGCGATTTCATCGTTCCAATATGGCAACGGGAGTGCGCCATTTTGAAATATTTTAACAGTCATCGCCGCCGGTTAACGATGAAAAAAAAACCATTTGTGTTTAATAATAATAATAATAAATAATAATAATAAGCATTTATATAGCGCTCTACAAAGAACACAGCGCTTAACAATATGAAACAGCATTATATACAATAAAAATACAAATAACAATATATACACAAGTCATGCAAAGACAAAAAAATCAGAACTTTGGAAACAAATGAGTTTTTAACCGGCGTTTGAAGATACAGATGGACGGCGCCTCTCTGATGCTGACCGGGAGCTGATTCCAAAGTCGGGGGCCACATACACGAAATTGAGGAACAAAAAGCCTGGTAGCATCAGAAGAGGAGCGAAGTCGGGGTCTACTTCGAGCGTTCCATCTTAGTGTGAGTAAGAGTGACGACGAGCGAAGCGAGGAGTTCTTTTACGATATTGTAGCTTAAGCAAAGTTCTGTATGTGTGACAGGTCAATACCCACTAAAGTGGTCTTAATGTGACATGCGTGGTCTTAATGTGACATGCGATTAACCTCTATCACTTGTACGCTTTAGATCATAGTTGAAGAGCTAAACACACTGTGTTGATAGTAAAACATAAGGCATGTTTTACTCTAGTCATCCATGTACTGACAAGCAGGAACATACCCTACCGCTTCATGTCTTCAACAAGTTAATTTAGTAGTGAGTAGGGTATTCTAATCTTAACCGATGCGCAAGAGAGATCACTGTTTATCAATGGTTTGATAGACCAAATCATAATAGTAGGCATAGCACAATACACACACACAGAGTCTGCCACTGGGAGCATTACACCAGTGAACAACAACATATGAAGAGCTGTGTTGCATAAAGGCCTACATCCACTTCTACCTGTTACTCATTTTGCATTATTGAATGGATGGCTATTCACGATGTGGAATGTGGTTTTGTATTGTTGCCTCAATTGGCGTGCATGGATGCACTAATCCAAGTCATGAAGACAGCCATACACTATTTGGATTAATTAATCATGCAAAATGAGTAACATGTAGGAGTGGTCTGTAAGCCCTTATGCAAAACAATCTTTTCATATAATGTATGCAGCTCCACTTTGAAAAACATCCCTATATAAAATTAATTATCCTCACATGAGGCACTCCCTGTAGGGCAGTGAGCTTGCCATATATGGTAGTCATGACCTTGGACTATATAACCTTGATCCAGGTATAAATACTTATCATCAGGTTTTTTAGTTATGACTGTTTTGACCAATTTTTGAAATTGGCTCTGAACTTGAATATATTGGGCCGATTCAAATAAACCTAACCTGAGATGTTGTACTAAACACTTCAATCAATTTAGTGATATGCTCAGTTTTTGCATCCTTTGAGTGCCTCGTGTGAGGAAAAGACTGAGAATTTAAATATGGGTATTTAAGAAATGGAAAAGCTTGTTTAATTTCTAAATCCATCAATATTTGTCAATCAAATTGGGTATACATGTTATATATCTATTACCGATCACTCTTATGATGGAAAAAAAATTGTCGGACATTGCTCATTTGCATATCAATGACTTGAATAGATAATTAGCTAATTTGCATATTTAATGAGCTTATGAAGCTAAATTATAGTTTAAAAGATTGGGTATCGTACAGTTAGCCATAATACCAAGTTTAATTGCAATACACCATTCACATCTGGATTTATAACATTTACGCATATTAATTAGCTGGACTTAGTCACTTTTTTGATTGCAGTCAGTAAAACTGGTAAAAATGACCAATTTCACTAGGTTATTTTAGCTTAATGCAATATAATTTTACCATATTTTTTAATTTAACATGGTATATAGATATTCAATTGTTAAAGAAATATGTGTAAATGGTGTTTTGAATGTTACATTATTAACAAATAGAGCTCTCTAAATCCTGATAAATTATATTTGTGGTTATTGTTACTGTTTTTGGCAGGTTTTCGGCCATTTTCCGAGTATCTCAAAACACCGTACCACAAGAATGCATTGACCGATTGTCATAATTCTTTTTGGAAAATAAATCTTTCATTGCAATCTTTCATTTGAATCCAATTTTGTACATGTCTCAATCATTTGAATGTTATGTGTGCTATGCCTAATAATAGGCCTACCACTCTATAATTGCCATCGGTGTGTTGTTTCAATTCAAGAAAACACCCTGTTCAGAGAACCTTATCATGCTTACACAGTTACACTTGATAAAATAACCAAAAACATTCAGTGAAAGTGTAAATCTGTACAAGAAAGCATCATTGTTTCTCTCAAATGGAAACTTGTGATATGAATACTAGAACAGTGCTTATTGGATATTATCTGTGTTTCATTTTGTCAGCCAATTGTAAATTTGTACAAGAAAGTGTCATTGCTTCTCTCACATGGAAAACCTGTGACAGAAATTGCAACATTTATTTTAACCAATGTAGGATATTTGTATTACATGTGGATTTAATTTGCAATGGGTTTTTTTGGGTGACCTACGTTACATGTACTAGAAACTCTACATAAACAATAGCTGCCGTATCTCATGCTGTTAATTACACATCCTAGAAACTCTACATAAACAATAGCTGCCGGTTGTAGCATAATCATAACATCTTGGTATTATTGCAAATGTTTTGACTTGTTTTGTATTGGGTAATGATACCAGCCTGTTGGTAATAACATCTTACTGGTCTGGCTAATAATGCAATTATAGTGTTTAGAAACAATGATAGATTAAGACTTCAGGCTTGTAGGCCTACTATTTTGGCTCGCATACAAGTAAAATGTTTGCCTCGGACTCTTCGAGTTCTCGTCAAACAACTATTACTTATCACATCTTACTACCCACTCAAGTGGTCTTTCACAAGACAAAACAAGTATGGTTGTTTTATCAATGTGAGGAATATTTTCAAACACCATTTCATTTAAAGTAATAGGAGACAACTTGGGAGTTGCTTCAATGGTATTGGTATTTAACGCTCAAAAATTACTAGCACTATAGTGTCTGTCAGCGTGTTCTTAGGAGGAGGAGGAGAGGGGGGGGGGGGGGGGGGGGGGGGGGGGGGGTAAGTACCAGAGTCCAGAGTAATGATTCAACCTGTATCAAAAAATGTGCGCGCATAAATGTTCAGGTTATTTTAATTAAAATGGTCCAGAAAAACGTTCCTGAAGCCATATTGTTCAGCTTGAAAATAATGAAACATTGACACTATTTCGCAATGTTTGTTTGTTTGTTTGTTTGTTTGTTGGGGTGTTTGTTTGTTTGTTTAAACGGTTGGTCCATACGGACACACGCTTGGGTCCTGAAGGTACCAGGCTCAAGCAAAATGCTCGGGCCAGGCTTAAAAAACTATAAGCATGCTGGCTGAATGAAATGATGTGATTTGGTCAAACCTTTGTGACCCTCCTCAACACTTTTTGCCCCCCACCCCTCCCCCCTTCGGCAAACTCAAGCTGTTTAGCCCCCCCCCCCCCCACCCCCCCCCCCCCCCCCACCCCCACCCCACCCCACCCCACCAACCAGCCCACCAACGTATTTTTGAATATTCTCTAAGGATAGGGCTACATACGTTTGATCAACTGCACAAATGTTAAATCCTTTTTAGGTTTATCCAATAGAAATACGTCTATCCGCACGGGCGGGATCAATGACATACCTTATATAAAATAAAATACCATACAAACGCAAAGTTAAACCCAATCTGGTCTTGCTCAAATGGGACTTTAGTGCATACGATGATTAAAGGTAGATGTTCTGATTGCTGGGCCGATTTTCAACTTGATGTTTTGTATTTTGCATGAAAGGTCATCCTTAAAATTGTTGCATTCCAAAGTTTGAGTTCTTATTGGTTCTTATTTTAGAAGCGCGAGGCCACAAGAAATTTGCCCATTGAGTAGGGGAGAGCGGGCTAGTCCGCCCAGGCTAATTTTCAGGCTTGCTTTAATAGCGGACTCATTTTACAAGTTAGAAAGCTATCCTATTTCCAAATGAAAGCTGCGTTTCTTAGCTACATATCAGCAATCTAGAACTTTTAGTAAGTGCAGGAGTAAGGAAAATAACCAACAACTAACCCCACACTACTCACGCCGGGGCAGGTTAGGCAAAACCTTTTGAATGACTATAAAAGTTAGTACCATCGTTGTGTGATGTCTTTAGATTAATGCAACATTTCTAATGACAAATAATTTTACTTCAATTATTCAAAAACAATTATTCAAGATAAATCCTTATGTGAGATGTATCCGGGTCTGAAGTTTTAATAGTTACTTTGCTACGACCGGTGCAACCAAATTACACCAGTCTGATACTTTTTCATCAGTCACGTGATGAGAAACACGGCAGACTCGCCCCGAGGGCGGACTTGCCCCGCTCTCCCCTAGTGCACATACTGGCCGGTGGTTAACATGCACCTTTTGCAGTAATTCACCACATTTTAGCCTATAATTTCTAAATTGAACATTTCTGGCCCTAAGATTTTACAGACATGAATGATAAAAATATGGGGATATCTGATATCAAAATATCTTGATGTGAAAAAAAAAATCATAGCCCCAAAAAAGTGATCAGAACATACACCTGTAATCTGCATGAAACAGGCAGTATCTCGGGGGCGGGCGGATTTGACCGGGAAGGACAGCTCAAACTACCGGGCTAAAAAGAGGTGAAGAAAAGGAAAAGGGGCCCATGTTTTTTTTTTAAAAACCTGCAAATGAAATAAATGATATAAAATAACAATAACCTTAGTTAATCAAAATGAATGACCCTGGGATTTTCAAATGTCTCTAAATTATAAAGGTTTATGAAAGTTTATCTGTAATGTCATACCACATTGATTAGTTATTAAATTGTTATACTCCGCAAAGTGTGACATGTTATACTCCGCAAAGTGTGACAATATAGTCTTTGCACAACAAGACTAACCCGCGGTTTTTTAATATCACTGACTTTTCTCTATGATTGCCAGCCGAAGCCCTTCTCTTCTCGAGAAGTATAATTGCAGGTTCTGATAGGTCGGCAATAGGCTTTATCCAATCTGCTGAGAGGAGAGTACTGCATTATCCTGTGCTGTTTGCAAGGGCGTCCCCAGACCCTTTTCATTGGGGGGGGGGGGGGGGGGGGGGTGTAAAGGTCATCAATTGCCGACAGAGCCATTTGTGCCGACAAAAAAAAAATTCGGCTCGCTTCGCTCGCCGGAATTCATACACGCATATTTTAGTATGGTCAGAACCGTCAATCAGTTTTCAGGCATGGGGTGACACAAATTTGATAATGAGAATTTAAATGTTTAATAAAGCAGCGTGCAGCGCTGATTGAATAGTTCTGGGGGAGTCAAGGGCGTATCCAGGACTGTTTTGATAGGGGGCACACATCCTCAAGCCATCTTGTTTATCTTAAATATTAAAACGTTGAAACCAATACAAAGCACGCAAAAAGCTGTAGAAAATATGCGCGCCAGTGGCGTAACTAAACTTTTTCATTTGGGGGGGCAAGAAGGGGCAGTGACTTCAAATGGGATTAATTCCAGTGTCAATAAATGCGCGCGTAGCGCGCGAAAATTTTCGACTTTACGCCTACATTTTTTACGATTGAGCTACATTTCGGCTCTAAACAAGCTAGTACCATAGAATATTGCATTTTATGAAGACATGCGCGCGTAGCGCGCGAAAATTTTTCATCTGTTACTTTGTACCACCATTATTCCAAGTGGGGGGCTCCACCCCCCCCCCCCCTGCTTACGCCACTGATGCGGCCTGAGCGCGCAACATTTTTCAGTTTTTGAACTAATGGTCATGGAAAACTGTCCTGAAGCTTTCTTGAAGCGCGCAAAAATTGGCATTTCTAACATTTAAATAGTCAAGTATGACGTTTTTGACGGTTTGATATTGCATAGTTACACATATCAAGTCCTGATCCAAATCGTATGGTTTAAGAGCCATTATAATGTTAAAACCTGTAGAAAATATGCGCGCAGAGCGCGCAAAGTTTTTCAGGTTTTGAACTAAAATTAAAATGGTCATTGAAAACTGGTTGGAAGCCCAGATACTATAAATTAAGCTTAAATAATGAAACATTGAAACTAATACGCGCGAAGCGCGCAAAATTTTGCATTTCTAACACTTAAAGGGTCCAGTAAAACGATTTTAACGTCACCCATATAATATTCGGTTTGGTTCGAGACATTTATAATGTTGATACCTGTAAAGAATGCGCGCAAAGCGCAAAAAGATTTTCAGTTTTTAAGTTAAAATGGTCATGGAAAACTTTCCTGAAGCCATCTTGTTCAGCTTGAATAATGAAACATTGAAACTAATATGCGCGAAGCGCGCAACATTTGCCATTTCTAAAACTAAAAGGGTCCAGTATGACGTTTTTATCATATTATTTGGTTTGGTTCGAGATCCATTATAATGTTGGAACCTGTAGAAAGAATGCGCGCGAAGCGCACAAAGACTTTGAGTTTTTAAACTAAAATGGTCATGGAACACTTTCCTGAAGCCATCTTGTTTTTGTTGAATAATGCTAACAAAACATGGTCAAATGTTCAGTATAGGCATGATAGGCCTACAGCCTGTATGTCCGACAACGACATAGACCTAGGCTATACCATTACGTGAGATATCGATTGTGCCCCTGGTGCACACACTGGAAATCCTAGTCTCACGCATATAACGACAGTTGTGCTTATCGTCTTAATTATAATGATAATTTGCATTGTTCAAGTCGAAGTTAGGACAGAGTCTACTTATAAGTTCTTACTTTGCATTGACACCTAAATGTTGGAGTTGGACTTACTTATGCGATAGACTGATAGTGAGCTTGCAGCGTTTACAATCAGTAGGGGAGAGTGGGGTTGGTTGGAACATTTTTCAGAAAAATGACTCTATAACGCAATTAAAATTGATTCAGGATTCAATAACTATATCAGTTCAAGCATACATATGTGTGTTACAAATACAGCATATAACATTCTAAGACTTGTTTATGTTTATTAAAATAATCCACTTTGAAAAAAATATTTCAGCTGTTTCAACTAACCCCATGCATGGGGTTGGTTGGAACATGGCAGATGATTAAGCTTATTGTGCAAAACATGGCATACAACTGCACACCTATTTAGCCTTATTTTGTAGCTTAGTATAAGAGCCTAACATACTAAAAATATAGCCACATGAATCTACAAACATCATAGAGATAATACAATACCAAATTTCTTAATGTCAAAAAATTTAAAAAAAGTTGAAAAATTGAATTTTCTTTTCTAACTCCAAGAAGACTGACACCCATGTGCTGTAGGCAATGTGGTATGTGGGGGTTGCTTTTGCACACCACCTGATGGCAGTGTTTCTAGAAATTAATTGTTGGTTTTTAGGAAAATCTCAATGTTTCAACTAACCTCGCGTTCCAACATACCCCACTCTCCCCTACAATGAGAGCAATTGGCCTACATCAACTTACATGTACATAATTATAGGCGAATTAGTTAATATTTCGTAACCTATGTGCCAACATGATTGGCCATTGGCGACATTATTGACTTGGGTTTGCATTGACAACGACAATGAAATAGGCCTAGTTAATATAATAAAAGGTCCCACACATTGCCCGTTATGCCTAGCCTAGGTCTATACTATTCCGACACAATTTTTTTGTGTCTTGACAATGAGCAAAACAAAGACTTGGGCCTAGGCTGTTCATGTGCGCCGACACAAAATCTCATAAAAACGGGCTCGTTCACAGTGCCTACAAATGCATATGCCTACATTGCCTTTGTTCATTTTTGATTTTATTTGTGTTAAAATAACAAATATGCCGACACAACATTATCATTTGCGCATACGATAATTGTTATAGGGCTTTCTTTCTTTCTTCCCTTTTTCCTTTCTTTCTTTCCTCTTTCCTTTCACTTTCTTTCTTTTTTTCTTTTTTTCTTTCTTTCTTTTTTTCCTCTTTTCTTTCCCTTTCTCTTTCTTTCTTTCTTTCTTTCTCCCCTTCTTTCTTTCCCTTTCTCTTTCCTTTTTTTCTTTCTCCCTTTTCTTCCTCCTTCCTTTGATTTGCCCACAGCACCATAATTTTGCCGACAGATTTGATGAATGGGGGGGGGGGTGTGACACCCCCCACACCCCCCCTCTGGGGACGCCCTTGGCTGTTTGTGCAATCGTCCCGGCAATCGTCTCCTAATATAGGTTTTCCCAGTTAGTTTAACACTTTATTCATTATATTTCATATCTCGTTAAGTTTGAATTCGTCCCAAAATTTTGAAGGTTGCATTTGTTAAAGTAAATTTCGTCTTTGGTCAAGTATATTCATATTTTGCGCAATGAATTTCATTTAATGTTCATTTTATTTCGTCCTAACACACTTCCATTTCGTCTGATACAGCGGTAACCTACTAATGTATACATTTATTTCGTCTTTGATCAAATAGTTTCATATTCAGTTCACTTTATTTCGTCCCATGTGGAACGTCCTGCCTAGAAGCATGTAAAATCCAGCTATAGGCCTATACGTTTTATATATATATATATATATTCTTTCTTTCTTGTTCGTTCTTTGTTTCTTTTATTTCATATGATTTATATCACCAACTTTCTGAATCAACAAGGGAAAAGAACACATGTCGGTGGTTCTAATCTAACCTGCAATAATATGTAGGCCTACTCTTCTAACACCTGACGAATATATGTGATAAAAGTATTAAAAATAATGAACAAAGACGAATTATATTTGTGCATAGACCCGCTACCTATCAGGTGATACGAATTCAATCCTTCCTTGACGAAAAGAAATGACCAATGAATTAAATGAAATGGTCATACTTTGAAATATAATGCTCATTGACGAAATTTATCTAACAAAATGCGTAAGTCAGATTTTGGGGACGAATTCTAACTTAACGAGATATGAAATATAATGAAAAAAGTGTTAAACTAACTGGGAAAACCTATATATAGTAATGACTCTTTTATTTACTCCCTGACGATAGAATAGTCCGCTAAAACGGATAATTTTAATGAGTTTTCGGCCGGTATCCTTCATTTTGAAGATTCCGCACGAATGTTTTAACGTTACACGCTTATACGCGAGCAATCTTGCGCGTGGTCAATTTGAAATATGCGCGAGTCTCACAGTTCACGCAATCGTGAATTTAACGCACGCGTAGTGAAAAGAATGTCGCTTTCAAGATTTCGACAACATTTCAGCTGAAAGACAGCGCGTATTGAGGCGCGTGCACCAAACCCCTTAAACAGATTACGTAAGTGCGGTACTCTCAAATATTGGGGGCGTTCGGATCTGCATGTTTCTTTTGTCCACTCACGAATCTCATGCCTTCACAGCCCATTTTGTGTTTTTCTTTGTACTATTAGCAGAGATGCGATCAGCTAAGAATTTACTGACATCGTCATCAGACATAGAAATCAAACTGGTAACTCTTTACAAAGAGCTCTGATGGACCAATTATTTGGTCCACTGTCTCATAGAACATTCATACAAGGACACAAATGGGCAGAGCCAGGGTTAAAAAATGCCAATGTGAGTGAAATAAGAATAAGATTGGCCCAAACATATTATAGATAACAACATCAAAATATAAATAAAAGAAAAAATAAATATCTTGACGGACATAAAGAGAACCTAAACAACGACATCGGGAACTAAATCTACCAGAATATAGTAAATTTCTTTATAAAACAGGTAAAATAACTATCGCAGTGGTATCCATAGCAAATAAAATGGCTACTGTAAACTGTTGTAAATAGGTATTTTAATAATTGAAATATTCTGGACAAATCAACCCATGCATATGCCAAAGTTCAAGTTGAATTGATCGGTCTGGTCCCGTGCAGACCATGGTGCAGACACACTCCAAGTCATTAGGCCTATAATAACCCATACCTTAGAATTAAACTTGTAATATCATCTCGCAAATCCATTGGAAATCTCAGTAAAATAGTATAATCTAGCTTTAGCAAAAATAAAAGCCCGCACGCCGTTGAAGTCTGCCACACTGATTACACGCATGCAGCGGCGCAGGGCCGACAATACACGAGCGTACACATTTACCTTTACGCGATGCAGGGAGACGCTGTTGTTTTTGAGCTGGCTTCAAAAATTATTCCATACGCGCGGGTAGTACCGGCCGCGATTTTTTTTTTACTAGTAAACATTTGAAAAATTTATTTATTTCGTTTTAATACGGAATAAAGCTAAACTCACTGAATAAAATGATTTTTAAAAAAAAATAAAAAAATTCTAACTGATTTTACATGTGAGCCCATACAAATGTTTACTAGTAAAAAAAAAATCGCGTACCGGCCCTTGTGCAGGTGGGACACTGTTTGACCATTGACGTAAAAATGCTGGTTACGGCTGCTGCGGCTCGACCAGGATTTTTGAATCGACGTGTTGGCTGATTTGTCTTAATCCTTATAGATGTAAGTTCATACATGTAATACAATTGAAGAAATATACAAATCCCAGTTGTTATCCTAATTGAGGGCGGCCTCAATATATCTCTTCATGGCCCTCTAAGAAGACCCTATTTTGGAGAAGAACAGTTCTTTAGACCCCATTTTCGTCAAAAATCCGAAGCCCCCATTTCGAGACCCTAGATGGCACATCCCTACCCAAAAATAAGTTGAGTGCCCCCCGGGGCTAAAAGTTGGCTTTTGTTTCAAAGTGTATCCCAGAAAACCGGTTACTATAGTGTTTGAAATTTTACACTCCCTATCGAACGGAATTTATTTCAACATTTGATCAATCTTTAAACCGTTTTAAAAATCTAGGTTATTTCTACATAATTAATTTGTGGAGATTCCAAGGTTTCAAGAATGTATAAATATGGTAGCAATCCATGGTGTAAAAGTGAAATTTGAGCTCCGTGAAAATTAGTTGCAGGTTGTAATCAATGAGACGGGCTGCAGATCATACAGTAATTTCATTTAAATTGGTTGAAGTGGTTTTCGACTTATATATACCTCTTTGGCCATGTTTACCATGTTTACTCATTTATAATGAATAAATCGATTGAACAATCTTAAATTTTATTTCTGAATTAAAATGTGACCGTATTTCATGGTGTAACGATGAAGTGCATGTATTTGGGTACACGCTGTATGAAGCATTGTCAGGGCGGAGGTGTAGCAAACACAATATGCACATTATAATCTGAATTACTTTGTGTCATATGCAAAGTCATTTCGACATCGAATTTTTATATTTCTTGTTTAACGTTTTTCCTTTCAATTTTTTTTGTTTGACTCTTTCATCAACAAAATTTTTAAAACAAAAACAAAAAAACCACCCGTAGTCCCTATAATGAGCGAAATTATGAATTAACAAACTGAGAAAAGAAATGAGAAAAGATGAATCCAACGGAACCAGGAACAAAACACACCAAGGATCAGAAAACTGATACAATGAAATAGATGTAAGAATACGCTAAGTTAAAGAGCATCTATCTCCCAACATCAACCTTGCATGGGCATGAGAAAAGGGATCTTGTAAGTCCAATCTCAGTTGCCTATTTAGTTTTCGTTCCAGATTTTAACAAAAATGCTCGATCCATTGACATGTCGCTATATATCTAGCATCCAGCACGAAAGTCAAAGGATACCCTTACTTCCTCACATCCACTCGAACCACAAATATCTGGTTAGCGTACTTACCCAACTCTCCAAAAGTTACGACAGGATTGCATGTTTCAGGGGTGCATGCAGCATTAGTTGTCCCACAAAGTAAAGAAAAAGCGAACAGTATCACTGACAAAAACATTCGTAATTTCCTTTCGACACCAACAATCCCACATACTTCGTAGTCTGCGATAGGTAACATTTTGGCCGTCTTAATATAATCCACTTTGCTTTACAGCAGAGCTGATCCGCCGTTGCCCGCTTCAATATTTAAATAGTAGGCCCACTATGATACTGAGCGACTGAAATGGCGAGAAGATTCACTTTAGACTGTGACTCACTTTTACTATACTGTATGATCAAAAAATTTCAAACGTTACATACAAACAATAACTTTACCTTTTGGAGGTACTCATGCAGTATAAAACTAAAAGAAGTAGTGGTGGGTCTCTGTTTTATTTTCATTGAATATTGTTATTATTTTTGAGGTTCAGGTATATCATGATATTATTTCGGCGACAATTTGACAAATATTGGTAAATGTTCATAAACTTTAACACATGGACTTGATCCTCCGATTTTGCACACGCTTTGTAATAAATTCAAATTCACGTGTCTATTACTTGTAAAACCGGTGTACCCCCGGGATCAATGACACCTTCAACAACAGTTGAAAAGGCGTTTTCTTTTCAAATACGGTCGCTGCATCTGAAAACGCACCGACAGTAAATTTCAGTCACGATGAGCCTTCTTTATATTGTTTGTAGTTTACGGTATGATTGCCTCCGTTTGTGTCAACAGTTGTTTGTGTCGTAAACTGCTATCTTGCTGATTATTTGGTTCAAAGGCCGTGAAATTCCGTTACGACGACCTGGTAATCATGGCACATGTAAATGATAGTGTACTTCAGGTTTTTTCGCGTCTGTCTATCTTTATTTTCAATTGACCCACTTTCCTTCTGACTCTGAGACGAAATAGGCTATCTATATTCGTCTCAGCTTTATTTAGTAATGAACGGTGGCGGCACGGCGGCACCGGGGGGGCAGTTCCCCCCCCCCCTCCCCCAAAAGAAAATAGTTAAAATAAGAAGAAAAAATAGACAATTTAAGCATAAAAAGGCAATTTATTTTCCGCGCTGTGCGCACATTTTCTTACTAAATTAGGCTTAATAAGACCAAATGTTGACAATTTTAGCATAAAACAGCGCGAATTTTCATACCAAATTGGTTAGTATTAGACCAAATTTAACCATTTAAGCGTAAAATGGCACAAAAAATGTGGGCACTTCGCGCGCATCATTTTTTTCATGCCACCCTTTGCCCTTAATTATGAGGCTGGTGCCCCCACTGATCATGAACAGTGTCTTCTGCAAAACTCCATATGTGCATCCAAATCAAATAGTGGCAGATATGATACAATAATTATATTAGTTAAACGTACATATAGTAACGCTTTAGTGCAAGAAACCTTTCATCGAGTTATTTCAGAGATGACGGAGAAAATTCAACGGGTAAAGTAAATCGACGAATGCAAAAAACAGAAAAACACAATAGATCACATGTTTCCAAACTTATCAAACATTTGAAACAAATGTATGTATTGATTTAACAGGACTCGATATAAGTGTGTTTACTTGTTTTTTGTTTTGTTTTTGTTTTGTTTTGTTTTTTTTGGGGGGGGGGGAATTGTAGGTTTGAAATAAGCATGTATGCCATATTGTGCAAAAATCCCGCATTCAAAATGCCCTTGATGTAATGGTACCGGTAATATAGTTGCCCGTTTTGTCTGTATTCGTACTGTATTGTTTTTGTTATTTACTTTTTGTTATTTACTTATTTATTTCAATTTGTTTATTTGTTTGTTTGTTTGTTTATTTGTCTCTATTTGTTTGTTTATTAAGTTAGATATTTAGTTAGTTAGTTGGTTGGTTGGCTGGTTGGTTGGTTGGTTAACCTATATCTTATTTAATGTAGCAATGGTATCCATAGTTAAATATATGCAACTTTCCCGTTGTGATTCATTGGGGGTCACATTAAATATTGAAGCTGCTGGTCATGCATGAAATTGAAGGAAAGTGCATTATCCGGGAGCTAACTGATAGCGGTTAAAGGTATTTAAAGCTATTGAATAGGGAAGCAATGCAAAGATGTATTGAATAATGAAACAATGCAAGTCTGGAGTGCTAGGAATGTGAATGACTGATTTTAAATGTCAAAGACAAATTTTGTCTTCACTAAATAATTGTTCAAACTTGGAATAATTCCATGGTTTGAAAGATACTAAGATAACCATGCATTATGAGACTAACAGACAGTGTGGTTCAATAAAACGTTTTTTCAAAGCCATATTTTTCAAAATTGTGGAATTTTGTGGGTTTTTTTTATTACATATTCCTCAAAAATATCATCTTGGCCATATATGCTGAAAATCTCAATGTTAATAATGCTATGGCGGCAAAATGATAGCTATTTGAAGAGAATCTCTCCAAAATCTCTTTGTCCACAGGGAAGTCTACGGGAAATGACCAGCAAGATAACATTAAATGGCATTGTCACTTTTAAGGCATAGAGTATACAATTACCATGATTACAGTACACTTCCAATCTATGAAAATCAATACTTCTAATTAGGGTCACTCGTGGTATTATTATTACGTATTGATTTCACACCTGAATAGCTAGTTAAGATGTTAACAATTACACTGGTTTCACCTGGCGGGATCATCAAATCTTAGATTACTTGCATGCAATTCATCATTCAGTATTCAATGTACAGTCATCAAAAAAAGTAACTATACAGGTAATAAATGTACTTTTAACTCTAAAAATATATATCCTACCTAGAAATATTAAATCATAAAGTTGTTGAGAAATTTGTCTTCTTTAATATGAGATATTGCACGCTAGGATCGGTTGAATATTTAAGAAGCGACAATCCAAAATGTAAGGTAAAGTCACAATTTCAAATTCACATTTTACATTTCAACACGGGGGAGAGAATGACAGGTAGCGTGTGTGTGGCGTATTGATCCATCGGAACAATGCGGCCGACTGTCCAACCTGCGCATGCATCCCCCAATTGCACTACCGGTAATCAATAAGATACTTGAAAATGAAAATCGGACTTCTCCTTACATTTATGAGTGCCACTTCCTCAATAAACATCCGATCCTAGCGTGCAATATCTCATATATCAACAACTTTATTATTTAATATTTTTAGGTAGGATCTATATTTTAAGAGTTAGAAGCCCATTTATTACCTTACCTGTATAGTTACTTTTTTGATGACTGTAAAGCGAAATCAGTCGTGGACAGAGTGAAACGGGACAGACTTTGTTCAAATAGCTGTTATTTTGCAACCGTAAGGTTATTTGTAAACGATATTTTCAGCATAGATGGTCAAGATCATATAGTTGATGAATATTGAAAAAGATTTTTTTTAAATCTTCAGAATTTAAAAAAAAAATGGCTTCAAAAAACTGTCAACGTTTTATTGACCCACACTGTATAATTATGGCAAAACAGCTATACAAACTGTTTTTTTATTCTACAAATCATTCAGGCCATAAGTTTTATTTTAGGGCTATCAGATTCAATTTTTTTTTCTCTTTTTATTTTTTTCATCTGCTATGACAAATCAAATATACAAAAAGTATATGATTACAATTCACTTAGAATACATAATGTGTGTGGATAACTGTTAGAGTAACGTCAATAAGTAGACTATCGTATGCCAATGGTTAGTGTGCATAAATAATGGATGACGTACTAAAACATACACTAAATTACAAAATATAATATAATTCAATTATACAAAAAGCATGTGGAAAACATCCCATTTTTTTAGGTAGAGGGTATTCTTAAGAGATTTTTTCCACATGTGTTTTTCAGTGTTATGGTACTTAATGATATCATGTTGGATATTTTGAAATGACGGTTTTGAACCATTGCACCTATTTCTGTATACAGCAAATTTCGCAATCAACGTGATGTTATTGAGACCAGTATGTTTACTAATGGGGAATTTGCCAAAGAGAATGTCATCGCACAGCGAAACCTTAATTTTACATTTGCATAGTATCCATTCCTCGAGCTTTCTCCAGATGGTAGGGCACATACAGAATATATGATAAATTGTTTCCTGGACCTGATAGCAAAAAGAACATCGATCGTCGCTGGAAACCTTTATCATCTTAAGGAAGTAGTTTGTGCTCAGGATACGCTGAGTTATTCGGAACTGAAACCATCTTAGCTTGATATCCCCAGTACATTTAAATGGTGCGTTGCAGATAGTTTTCCATTTGTTATCGTCGATGTACTGAAGTTTTTGCGACCATTTTAGCTTGGCTTTATTATTGGAATTGGGTAAAAGGATTTTGTAGATACGCCTACAGCCCTTTTTGTCTTTCAATAGAATATCAATGTTTATAGGAATAAATGGGTTAGCAACCGGCTTAGTATTAGTAAACAATGATACATTCCTAAAACTCTCAATAATAGTACGTCTGAGCCCATGGTACTCAAGAAAGTTTGTCCTAAGATTCACATATTTTCTCCTAAGTGCATCCAAAGAGTAAAATCCTCCCTCTGGATCCATGAGATCATTAATATAGAGAATGCCATTTTGAACCCAACTGGAATAGAAAACAACATTTCCACCAATATTAATCTGAGGATTGTTCCAGATACATGACCGTAGAACTTCGCTGCAATCGTTTAGTTTCATGTGTTGCTGAAACGAATTCCAGGCAAGAAGAACTTCCTTCCAAAAAGTATTGTTCATCTTATTAATAGAACTGGTCCACCTACGGGTGCCGCAGATAAAGTTACCCATATCCTTCAGCTGTGAGAAATACAGAAACATGATAACAGCTTTATTGGAATTACCAGCCCTTAGAAGACGTCTAATCCATGATATTTTCAGAGCATTGAAAAATATACCAACTTGGATCATTTTTGTGCCACCTTCGTCATAATCGCCACACATCTGGTCTCTGCCAATCCTATCCGTCTTGCCTTTCCATATAAAATTGAAAAACATATTGTTAAGCTCATGTATCAAGTTGCAATCTGGATTGGGAATGGCTAGAACTTAGATGACTGAATCTCGAGATAAAGAGGGACTTAACCACTGCTACTCTTATCTACCCAGAACTGTCAAGTATCTCTTCGACCATTGTTTCATCGATTTGCGAATATCTTCAACGATACAGAGTAGTTTAATGCTGGCATCTCATGCAGATTAAGACTGAAAGTGAAATCAACACCGAGCATAGAGAATCTATTCCTAACCCAGTTGAGATGACTACAAGTACTTAAAGGCAGCTCCTTCCGCTTAGAGCCTATCCAAACAACATTTATTTTATTGCTATTTATGCGTAACCCAGACATTACCGCAAATTGATCAAGAACAAAGTCTTAAGGTTTCTACAAGCGACCTCGCACTACCGCAGTGGCGTAACTAGACTTTTTCATTTGGGGGGGGGGGGCAAGAAGGGGCATTGACTTGAAATGGGGGGCTCCTAAAAATGTTAGAGTCCAGAGATGCGCGCGTAGCGCGCGAAAATGTTCGACTTTACAGCTATTTTGTGGACGATTGAGCTACATTTTGGTTCTAAACAAGCTTGTACCAAATAATGCACAAGCCCCCCTGCCCCCCCCCCCCCCCCCCCCCCGCTGGTTACGCCACTGCACTACCGTCAAGAATAAATGTGGTATCATCGGCGTATTGTGTGATTTAAAACTCCTTGTTATCAATAACAATACCCTTCATATCATGGTTGTTTCTTGCCATCGTCGCCAGCACACAGTAAAAAAGGTAAGGCTCGCCTTGACGGCAACCCCGTTTGACAAAGAATCTATTAGACATATTGCCGTTAAAGGGGCACTAAGAGATGTGTCGGAGGCTGCGCCCTCAATTAAGATAAAAACTGGGATTAGTATATTTTTATAATTGTTATGAACTTACACCTATAAGGATTAAGAAAAATCAGCCCTCTTTGTACAAGAAAACGTCGATTCAAAATGCTCGTACAGCCGGGACGAGCATTTTACGTCCGACAGTATCCCCTGCAGTACGCGTGATACATAACGCAAAACCATATTTGCATAGAGGGCGTTTTTCAATAAATAGCGATGATATTGTTTTAATCAAGTTTGGCTGTGTTTTTGTTAGTAGAAACAACACTAATGGCAATTTTTAATGTACATCTTGAATTCTGAAGTAAATTTTTAAACATTTCAAATTTTCAACACCACTTAATGTCCCTTTAATAAGCAGGCTAGATTCAGCATTGTTATAGAAAAGTCTAATCCATTTCTGGATTGAAGTACCAAAACCATGACGCTTAAGAATTTTGAATATGAAACTATGAGAGACGTATCGAAAGCCTTTTCAAAGTCTATAAGAAGCAGCATCCCAGGTATTGATTTCTCTTCAGCGTGAAGGATGGTATCATAAACAATTCTAATGTTTTCACCGATAAAACGACCAGCCATAAAACCATTTTGATTGAGCTTTGGGAGAACACATTT